>JANCMA020068815.1:0-15712 GCA_024336925.2 Zoanthus solanderi | reverse complement strand
AGGGGGGCAGATTTTTTGAGTTTTTAAAAGTGTCTTATAAGCAGCACAACCAGACTGCTGAGTTGTATTTAAAACTTCTTTTTTTCTCCGACGCATTTCGCCTCTATGGAGGCTTCATCAGGGAGTAACAAAAATACAACAAAGTACAGCATTTATAGTCACATCCACGTTTGGGATGTGTTTGAATAAACTTCCTGTCTAATCTAACTGAAAGTGACTTAACTTTTAAATTATGCTGTGGAAGGCGTTAAAAGAAAATGCCAACTACGTTATTAAATTTTAAATTAGTTTAGTTTGGGGGGCTACATGTTGTAGAATTGCACTGTTTAGATATCCTGCTGATAAACAGCAACTGTTTTCAAGTGTTATTTTATTTGAGCAGCATTTATAGTTATCTGTTCAGTTATCTATTTCAGATATTTATTAGGTATATCCCATTATTCTTTTAATTAGAATTTCTTGATCAACTGCTGGAAACTCAGGCTTTAATTTTTTTTCAGGACCAGGTCCTGCAAAAAGACAGAAGCATCACCGCAGCAAAACGTGGGATGCCACTAATGGCCATGAAGTGCCTTCCTCCCCATCTCCACCTGCAGTTAATGGAAAAAAACATGGAACTGCATATGCACCTAAAAAAGACAGAGAGGCATTTCGCAGTGCTTTGGTCAATATAATCATGTAAGTGATGCTTAATAGTTTTAGACAGAGTTTTCATGTATCTGTAACACCTTTTATAATCACCTGTTGCCTACTCCAAGCCTTGGGATGCCCACAGCAGATGAAAACTACAGTAATCTCCGGATCAGACAGACAGACATCAGTGATGCAAACACAAACATACAGACACATACACAAATTGTTGCAATTGTGTTGACCTTTCGGACAAGGCCAGATTTAGCTGGAACCATATGGATGCCCTCAGGGGTATAATGCCATGATTTATAAACACCTAGCTGTACCTCATTGGGACGACTGGAGAATCCACCAAAATATTATATACACAAAAATGGAAAGAAATATAAATACAAAGATCAACCAGACAGACAGTGATGCAAACCTTTGTAAGTTATGGTTTGAAATAATTCTTTGAAAGTCTCACAAAATGGTTGTAAATTTAGGCAAGGAGAAGCCCCACCGCCAAGAACAGCATCTCCTGGTGAACTTCCCCTTATGGACAGGTCAGGTTCACCAACACCTGGCGAAAAAGATATCTTGGTAAGTTGAAAATTAATACATTCAGGGAGTTGATTTTTATATAATGATCTGTAGATAACATGTAGATATAGCAACTCTCCTGAAAAGTAGTATTTATTCCTAACTTTTAGTAATACTTGAAAAGAAAATCAAAGAAAAAAGACAACCTATTTTTTTTTGTGCAGTTAATGATATTTGTATAACATTATAATTTAATCTAACATATATATGGTACCTTAAAAACTTAGTTTTCAGGGTTGTAATGAGGGATATTATGACACCTTGATCCTGTATTTTCTGCCACACTTTTTTGAACTTTTGACCCCTGATCCCAAGACTTTTTGAAATTTTGACCCCTGATCCCAAGATTTTTCAAAATTTTGATCCCTGGTCCCAAGATTTTTCAAACTTTTGATCACTGATCCCACAGCTTTCAAAAATTTGAACCCTGATGAATCCTATAGCAGTGCTAAAATCCCTGATCCCATATATACCTTGTTACAATCTTGAAGTTTTAGTTACAGCCTACTTGTGAATTATTTATTGCAATCCTGCATGATATGGTTCAGGTTAGATAACATAATATAAGTTAGGAAGTTCATTTGTAAATCCAGATTTTGTAGACTAACTCAATTATATTATTCAGATACTCTGGCTTTTCAATAAGGGGCAGTAACTGGTGACTTTCATCCACTACTTGATGTATAAATGCTGTCTTCTTTGGTTGCTAAATTAATCAGATCTTGCAAATAAAACGAGAAATACCAACTCCTTTGCTTTTTACCAGCAGCACTTTCACCATTTACTTCAAAACTTATTGAAAACCCTGGATTTCACTAAATCTGTAGGAAATAAATATTGGCAGGTAACATGAAATTAAAACAGGTACACCTGAACATTCATATCAGTTAATGAACTTAATTCAGACTATTCTGGCTATGCCTTGAATATAATTTTGTAAGAAAAAAATTATCACTGAAGTTTTCACAAAATTTTGTTTTAAGGAAGGGCCACAGTCTGATTGCTTTTACTTAAAAAACTGTCCCTACACTACTCTGTAATTAAATAAAGCACTATACAATTGGTTAATATCCTAAATTATATTACAGAGATACCTTTATTACATCCACAATGGCATAGACACAGAGCATGTGGCACCTATGGAAGATTCCTGGTTAGATCATGTGCTACATCTGGTTCCTAAACCTCTCAAGGTAATATTTTAGTATAAGTTTATAACCAAGCATACACTCAATTTTATGGCTAGAAATGTGGATTAAGCTTGAAGACAGCAGCAACTGATTGAAGTTCTCCACAATTTTGGGCTAGTTAACTTTCAGCAACCTTAAAAGAATCACAATCCAAATAATTATAGAACAAAATAAAATGGATTATTAGAGGCCCATTAAAGTTACAAAATAATTTGGATAGTAAGTGCTTTTTGGTTGGTCAACAAATGTGTTTTCATAGCGCTATGAAGTACAAAAATGATGAATTCAGATTTACAGTTTCATGAAGGAAATATAACATACTATACATATTATAAACTTTAATGTATATTGTCTTTCTTTTTGTTAAGTAAGAAAATCAAATTTTGTAAAAGAAATATACATAGCACAGTGGTGTTTGGTGTAGGAGTGGGAGTGCATCAAGGGTCAGCATTGAGTCCTCTGCTATTAATTTTGTGGTGGTAATTAATGCAGGAGGCAACCAGAGCAGCAAGAGGTGAAAGATTATGAGACTTGTTGTAGACCAATGACCTAGTAATAACGCCTGAATCAGAAGAGGAGGCAGTTAGGAAACTTGGTGTATGGAAAAGATAGGTGGAAACTATAGGATTAAAGGTAAACATAGATAAGACCAAGTTGATGGTGATGGGTTGAGAACTTGCTGTGAGGCCACAGAGGGGAAGGTACAGTACCCATGTGGGGTTTGCACTGAAGGAGTTAAAGCAAACTCAATATGGTGTTAAAATCGTGAAAGGCAGTGCCACCAGAGATGTTTGGGGCTTGGAAATCTAAGAAGAGCAGGAGATAACTTTAGATGTCCAATGTGTGTCAGGGGAGTTGTAGTAGTGCCAAAGAGATTGGAGGTGGGAGAAGATGGTAGATAGCTTTCATTATCTTGATAATGAGATTTCATGTGGAGAAGTGGTAGAATTGGCTGGAATAGGCCAGGGATAGGATATCCTGTGCTTGAAGTAAATGGAAGCAATTGGCGAGCTTGCTAGTAAACCATAGCATTCCACTAGAGGAAAGAGTGAAGGTTTACTGTGCGTGTGTGAGGCCTGCATTGCTGTATGGTGTGGAAACATGGGCACCAACAGAAAGACTGTAAGGACTTCTAGCTAGTTTTGATCATAGAATGTTGAGATAGATGTCAAGAGTAAGATGACAGGCTAGGACAGGATTACTAATGAAGAGGTCAGAAGAAGATGTATGATGGAGAACCTTGAACGTAGATTAAGGAAAGCATGGATGAAATAGTTTGGTCATGTAAGACGTAGGGATGAGAATATCGTACTTAGGAGAGCGATGGAGCTGGAGATGAAAGGTAAAAGGACATTAGATAGGCCAAAGAAGACCTACCTTGGGTAAGGTAGCGGAAAAAGGGATGAGGAAGATGAACATTACGGAAGATATGGCAGATAATAGACATCAGTGGAGGCAACTCATATCAAGCCTGAGTGGGAAACTAGGGACGTTAAACGAAGATGGTGATGATGATGATGATGATGATGATGATAATGGTGATGATGATGATGATGATGATAATGGTGATGATGATGATGATGATGATGATGATGATGATAATGGTGATGATGATTATGATGATGATGATGTTGATGATGATGATGATGATAAAAGAAATAAATCATGTTATCCGTGAATAACTAGCTATATGATAGATTCTGTAGATAAAACTTCGTTTAACAAACAAAATATTTTTTCTGTGCCTTCATAGCTTGGAGAAAACCAAGGAAAAAGTTTGTGAGAATCGTAAAAACCTTTATCTTTTCTTGAACTCTCCCAAACTTTGTCCTCGGTTTTTCCAGGTATTGAAGGCACAGAGAAAATGTTTTGTTTCTTAAACAACATCTAATCTTTAGAATCTATCATATAGTTAGTTGTTCACCAAAACTGAAAGCTGATCTCAGCAATGTTATTCTTAAGGAACACATTTTGATTTAATTGTTTACATAATCTTATTGGCTTTGATTTTGCAGTCACATTCGATTCTCTTTTTAATTTTTGCTTCAGGATGGCTTTGAAGTTAGTATAAAGAACCTTTCTGATGAAATGAGAGAAGATTACTTGCTCAGTGTGAAGAAAGCAATTGGTAAGATATACTTTTTTAGTACTGATATTTACACCAGTGACCAAAGACATTTATCATTAACAAGACGGGAAATGCTTTATTAATATTATTTTACTGTACGTAACTTAACAAATCATAAATTATTGACACTTGAATTTCCTTAAATTTTGAATCTTTTTGGATTTTTTACAACTGCTAATTGTTATTAGTTTATCTTTTGAGTTGTTTCATTATTACAGTACATACAGTGATGTGAATACAGCATCTTATATGTAATTAGTTTTCATCAAACCACAATGGAAATTTCACTCGTTAGTCATCAAGAAGTTTGCTCATGGCCGTAGTGCACCTCATTTTGCTGCCAAAGGTAAAAATAATCAGTGAACAACGGTCCATTTTACCCACTCTTTTAAGTTATTGTGAGGAAAACCATGCAGAATTTTTAGCAATCAAATCTCATCTCGTTTTTGAAGCCATGGATCAAACTATTTTTGCAATGGTGGTGGCCCCTTATGGTGTAGTGGTAAGTGCGCCTTATTAGATAAAAGGGAGACAGGGGTTCAAGTCCCGATTTTTCGGATGAGTACAGTATGTCGGAGAGAAAAATCGCAACACAGTTTGTATTTGTATCCCATGGTTTATTTGTCAGGTCACCAGCTATTTAATTTCAAAAGTCAAGATTCAAGCCAAAATATGCAATCTTGTGTTACGTTCAACGTAAAGAGAATACTGTTTAGAGTCAAGTTACTTTTAATAATTTAATATCTTTATGGTGGCTTTTTTGCTTTTAAAGTGGATTTCGTTCTAAAAGACCCAAGAGAACGGGAAGATGAAAAGAAAGAAGAAATTTTGGAACATAGAAAAGGGTAATCATTATTATATATGTATCTTTGTAAATAGCACTACCACAACCACCATCATCGTCATCAATTTTATCATCATCATCAGCAGCAGCATCATCATCACCACCACTGTTATCTCATTTAGCATCGTCATTACGTTTTTCGTCTCAGTAATATATTTTGAAAACTGGCCACCGTCTAGGTGAGCATATCAGGTATAACCATTATGAAGAACGCAATCAAGATCTTTCTCTACCAATCTTTCGCCATTTTAGTTCTTCTACATTTTAATTCACTCTTATTTCTATTTTCGTTGCATCTTTCATCAACAGCAGCAACAATTGTCGTAAAACCAAAGAAATGCAACTTTTTCACACTTTGGGTACCCTAAGTCCCCACAGGATAAATGAACACTTCGTGTTTAACTATCCTTCTGACAATCATTACCGTTTTGCGTTTTTACATATATAATTTTTCTCACACATTTTTATTCTTTTATTTCTTTTTTTCTCCCTACTTATCCCATTGGGCTATCAATCTTTGCATTACAATATATAAAAACCTCTCTTTTTATCTCCCACACACTTTAAAAATTAATACAGTTCGAAACGTTTCTAGTTATTCCTATGATGTAAGACTTAAAAATTTATCAGTTAAGATTTATCATCATTACCCTCAACATCAATGAATAATATTTGATGTTGTCTAATCACGAAATCAATTCACTAACTATAAATTAGTCACTAACACCACTGGCATCATTGCTCATATCACTAGCACAACCTTCATCATGATCATCAACATCGATCATTACATGATTGTCTTGATCATCATCAATATCATTATAAAATATTTGACATTATCTAGTCATAAAATCAATCCAAAAAGTTGTCCAAAAGAACGACTTTGTTGTTGCTTGTAATGAAGAAAATGAAAAAAAACTCGTATTAACAACAGTTAAAATTTTCTGTTTTGTTTTCAGACTGGATCAAGTCCCTAAGCCATGGTACCGATCTTACATTAACGCCCTTGCAGCTATGGAACAAGACTTGTTTGTAACTAACTCTACAATGGCAGCTGTGCTTGATCTTTGGCACAAAAATTTTGGGTAATGTTTTACAATAAACACTTATTCATATATCGTATATTGTTTAAAGGAAGAAACTTCAGTAATTATAACAAAACCATTTAAACAAATTAGAATCCACTTTTAACAGTCCTGATGACGATTCTGTAATACTGTCGTTTGTGTGTGAGCTTGACTTTCTTGTTCAAATGTCTTTATAAGTGTCAAGGATAAGTGGCGACCCTGCAAGTCCTAGATGAGAATTGAAGATTGTACTTCTTTTTGCAACTCCGTCTATTGATTGGGACCTTTTTTAAAACTAATGCTCCAATTTCTAAACCATGTTAGGGAAGACTACTTAAAAGAATGCATGTACATTTGTGAAAACAAAACTTGGATGATCAAGCAAGTTGATATTTGCTACTTTTGTCAACAGAACGTTAAGACTTGTGGACGTGCATGATATCCGCCTGAGGCCTGAAGCTTGTGAACTTGCCATGTTTCAAAACATTGTAATGAGACATATAGAAATTGCCAAGGAAACTTTAATGAAAAAGTGAGTGATTTATATTGAATGATGGGATGAGACACATTAAGTTCCTAAAAAAAGAGTGATTTGTAACGAAAAGTATTGTAATCATTGTCAGTGTATACGAACTCAATTAATGACTTGATTAACGAAACCAGTAATAATAATAGTAATAATAATAATAATAATAATAATAATAATAATTGTCCAACTTTTCCTTTTCCTTCTCTCGAATTCTAGTATCAAACGGACACGATGGATCAATGATAACAACTTTCCTGTTCGTCTTATCAAACACTACAATATCCGGTCTGTTATGTTCCAACCTTTTGTCTGTCTGGATAGAGAAATCCCATAAAATTTTACACTCATCGGATTCAAGCACCTTCTCAGGATTATGACTATACCACGTTTTACCACGCTCAAATTCCCATTTTTCACACAATTTCCAGTGTAAAATTTTTGCAACTTGGTCATGTCTCCATTTTTTATATTCATTTTGTGCTAAGTCTGGGCATTCATTTATAATATGAGCAATGGTTTCTTCAGATTTTCCACACATTCGACACATAGATGAAATATCTTCCTTGTATACATTCTTTCGGATATTATTTGTACTAATAGCTTGATCCTGATCTGCAATTATTACACTTTCTGTTTCTTTCTTCAAACTTCCCTTTTTTAACCAATCTCATGTCCTTTGTCCCCTCAATTCTTCCGTCACCTTTTCAAACTGACTGTGCAAGGTTTTAGAGTTTTATTATTATTATTATTATTATTATTATTATTATTATTGCGCGGCAGGAGAGGTCTATTGTGCGGCAAATTACGTAATTTTTCTTCAGTCATCATTTACCTTGTAACACTAATTATTATGGGTAATTTTATGTTGTAACAGTATTTAAACAAAAGAAAAAATATAGAAGGACTGCAATTGGCTGGTTGGAATTTGCCAATTAGCGTTTGTATTTTTTCAAACCCTGAGCAAGGCTCTTGCACCTAAACGGCGTGGTAATTAACCGAAATGGCGACTGAGTAAATTTTAACCACGTTGAAAGTGGCATTTTTTCAAGGGTTTTAAGTTAATTTTAAGAGATTAGAAAGCTGCTTATATTTACCCCGTTTTCAACTAAAATTAAAAAAAGCGTTATTTAATTTTAATATGAGTAATTTTTCATGAATTTCACGAAAATAAGCGCATAAAGCAAAATTCACGATTACGCGATTTTGAATCAATTTAGCGAAATTGATTACCTAGAAGCCCTGAACCTTGCAGCAACTGTTATCAAAGAAAGTTATACGCCATGAAATTAAGACTGTTGCACTATTACATGTGCAAATCGAAGGCTAAAGTAGTCCAGGAAAAATCAAACTTTTACTCTTCGACTAAAAATTATTTCAGTAGCATCCGGGCTTGTGGTTAGCAAAACTGAGTGGTCCGACACAAATCTCACTGGCCTCGGGCCTGCATAGAATCGAACCCTGGAAATATGGTCTTACTTAATCACATCGAAAATTGAAAGCACTGAAAGGTCGGCGAAAAATGTTTGTCATATAGCTAGTACAAATGCACGCTCTAATTGGCTAAATCGAGGTCACGTGGATGACTTCAAATCAAATGTTCCCCGGATGGTCATTATCTCGAAAATTGTTGACCAGCCGGTGAACATTTCTGTCGCGTGTCACGTTCGAGAGCGGGAAAATTTAATAATTGTGTTTTATTTTGTTAATGCTATGTAACAAAACATTTAATGACTGCTTCTTCGGGAAGCATCTGTTTTGTTTCCCTCGAATCTCGATGTTTCCCTCGACAAGCATCGAGATTCTTGGGAAACAAAACAGATGTTACCCTTGTAAGCGGTCATTAAGTGTCAGGTGCTTAGCCAGCCAGTTTTTTCTGGTAAGCCCGGATTCACATGATAGACGCCTGGACTCGAGTTTCGTACCACTTCCCCTCGGCCGTCTATGTCGATGTTTGCGATGTGGTGATGTTTTAAATAAAAAATGAAGAAAACAAGATTCGAGGGACTATTTAATCTGTCCTGTAAATTCATTTTGCGAAATAAAAGAAATTGGATGAAGAAAAGTGCTAGGGTTTCAGAAAAACTGGTAAGCCCGGGCTTATCTGGCTTATAGGTAGCTATGCGCCTGAGTGTACTTTAAAGTTTCTTCTATTCTAAAAATAGCAGAAACAAACGACATACAAAGAAAATCCAAGTAGTTTGTTATTTATCTGAAAGAAACGTGATGCAAATACAAGAAGTTCCGGTTGTCACATTAAAAAATATTTTTTGTCAAATCCAAGTCTCCATAATAAATCGTTACGATAGGAACTTCTACTTTTGATCCATGAGTTTTAATGTGAGTTTGTGCTCGTGTCATACACAACATAATGATTTCTGAATAAAGATTCAAACTTTTATCCAGTTTCATAAACTCGTCTCTGCATCCCACAATTTACCAGTGCTCTACGCTGTAGTCACATTATGACATCAAGAAGTTTCAGTAGAGGTATCAATAATGTACACAGTTTTACACTTGCTGTCCTGGCACCAAAATTCAATATTTTGATTAAGACCTTATTTATTTAAGATACAATTGAAGACTCCAGGTTGTACTTAGCTTTATAATCGTTCACTACATCCCAAAGTTCTACAATCACAGCCTTTTATGGCCTTCGAAAAGCTTTGATTGAACAATAAAGATTTAATTGCTCTCCCCATTCCAAAGTTCACCAAGGCTATACGAATAGAGCCACATTTGTCACTTGAAAGCCATTTAATGGCACTTGAAAGATTCAACAACAACATGGATTGTATTCATTTTATGGCGACTCTCCACTTCCCAAAGTTAACCAAGAGGCACCTTGTTCATGTCACCCGAAGATACAATGGAAGAACCCAAAGTGTACCGTGCTTCATAATGGCTGTCCCCATTTTTATCTTTACCTAAGCTCTATAAACCGAAATCATGAACTTAGATTAAATAATGAAATCCGTTTCGCGTAAACTTTGTTCCTTACCGTCCTTCCAATAAATTTCTTATCCCAAAGATTCAATGAAGGAATCAAGATTGTACTCATTTTCATACTGGCTCTCGTCCCAAAGTTCACCTAAGTTTTCCAATACTGATTTCAGCCCTCGGTTAGACTGAGTTGCCTCTGCCGAACTTTGTGCTGACGAATCTTTTTTCTTACCCTCTTTTTCAACCGAAAACAGGTCGAGTAATTGCCCAGTATCCATGGTCTGAAGACTCGAATTATCTTGAGTAATCACTGAATTGGCAATGTTAAGCTTGAATTTCTGGAGCCTGGAATATAAAAAAAATTTAGCCACTTCACATTACGTAATTGTAAATAATAACAATAATAATAACAACAACAACAACAACAACAACAACAACAGCAATAATAATAATAATAGTTAAACTCTTAACGAGCATAGTGACCAATGTTGCCGGAGCATATATCTAGTTTCTGTAGCGCAAAGTGGATAAGAGTCCCTGGATGGGACACTAATTCTGTTTACCGACCTCAAAAGGATTTCTAGAACGAGCCAGGAATTGAACCCGAGATCTTGTGGTTATAATGCCAACAATGCTGCCGCCGTTGTCTTGGTCATCACCATCATCATCTTTACCATCATCTTCACCATCATCATCTTTACCATCATTATCACCATCATCATCTTCACCATCATCATCTCCACCATCATCTTTACCATCATTACCTTTACCATCATTATCTTCACCATCATCATCTTCACCATCATCATCTCCACCATCATCATCATCTCCACCATCATCATCTCCACCATCATTATCTTCACCATCATCTTTACCATCATTATCTTCACCATCATCATCTTTACCATCATTATCTTTACCATCATCATCTTCACCATCATTATCTTCACCATCATTATCTTCACCATCATCACCTTTACCATCATTATCTTCACCATCATTATCTCCACCATCATCATCTTTACATCATCATCTTTACCATCATCATCTTCACCATCATTATCTTTACCATCATCATCTTCACCATCATCTTCACCATCATTATCTTCACCATCATCTTTATCATCTTCTTCACCATCATCATCTTTACCATCATTATGTTCACCATCATTATCACCATCATTATCACCATCATCATCTTTACCATCATCATCATCATCTTCACCATCATCATCTTCACCATCATTATCTTTACATCCTCATCACCACCACCACCATCATCATCACCACCACCATCATCATCATCACCATAATCTTCACCGTCATCATCTTCACCATCACCATCCCAATGGCAACAAGTGGCTGAAATGTTATGATATTGTTTAATTGCATGCAAACACAAACACGTTCATTATTCAATAATTTAATCTCACTCCTTTCTCTATGTTGGTTTCATTTTTGTCTCAAAAGTTTTATGTTTAATGCAACAAAGTATTAGCATGTTTGCTACTTCTTAATCGTCAAGAGAGTCCAATATTCGAGCTACAGGGAGACAAATAAGGAAAATATTCTCGTGATATTTCAGATAAGAATGAATATATAAACTAAAATAATTATACTTTAAAAGTTATATCCAATAGCTGAACTAAGAAAATTTTACATTTTCTTAAATCTAGCGAATAACTAGCGGATTTTAGAAGAGTCCAAGGAGAAACGTGCGCACCATGGGTACTTCATCGTCTTAATAACCTTTGGAAGATCCCAGATCTTATTTACAAATTGCTTACCCCATAATCTTTTCCTCCAGAGTTCCTCTTGTGATTAACCTGTACACATTTACTACCTTCTTCTGGCCAATACGATGAGCACGATCCATTGCCTAAATAAATAGAATTTATAGCAATCAGATTCAACCAAGGAAGACAGTAAAAGCTTTTATTTGTAAAGCTGTTTTAATACATTGCAAGAACATAGAGCGCTCATGTTATCAGAAAAAAATTTTAAGTAAAATTAAAACTTTTTTGTTTGATTAACTCTGTTAAAAACCAGGGACCATAAGGAAATGTAAATCTACTTTTCCTCTTTTGCACTCTATGGAAGTGTCCATTAAGAACTGTGTGTCATAAAATGCCGTCAAACTGTTGACACCATAAGCGAAAAACTCTAAACACAATTCATTTGACCACAACAAAACTATATTCAAAACGTAAAAAGCACTACTGGGACTTCTGTTCTTGGCATCCAAAAATACAAACAAAACAATTAAGCACGACTGGAGCGCCACTTTAGTACGAAGAGCCCTTTAACTGATCCCCGACTCAAAGATGAAGATGGCCAAAGAATTTTGGGAATTAAACAAAAAAAGGAACGAAACGACACACAAATCCTTGTATAACCATACTTAGCATTCATATTGTTGCTCGTAAGTGTCATGTCATGTTAGCACACAATATTACAATCAAAACCAGTGATTACATATCGGGTTTATCCGAAATCACAAGTTTTATAACTTCCTTTTTGGACATCGGTGCCACAGCTATTGTAATCTGTGTCTCTTGGGATTTTCTGAAACGCTCAACTGTAGTGATAACACGACGCCTCACTATACCTGCAAATCTTTCATCGGGTTCCAATCATGTTCCACAAAGATGACTGTATCCGCTCCCGTCAAATTAAGACCCAAGCCTCCCACATGTGTTGTAAGGAGAAGAATATCAATTGATGGATCATTGTTAAATCTGTTAAACGAGGTAAACAAGAGCGAGTAGGTTGCAACAAAAACAACGACAACAACCCTTTACTTTTTCCTTGGAATTACAGTCACACTGCCTTCACGTTGTTTAAAGATCCTACGTTAAGCCTGCAAAGTATATGCTTTATTGTGGGGGGTAAATTTTCTTTCAAAGGCAACTTAAAGATCCTGCGTTCATGTAGCTGCCATTGTCTGCGCCTGAAAAATATATGCTTTATTATAGGAGGTAAAGTTTTCCTTCAATGGCAGTGTGGAATGCGCAATTTCTTAGTTTGGTGATTTTTAGGTGTTGGTCCAATATTCTTCGTGATGGGAACCGCTGTTTTTACACACGCCATTATCCAATCGTATTTTACAGAATAGGTATCTACTTAAGCTATTCTTTTATTGAGAAAAACGCGAGCCTAGGCACAAAACAATAGCGGACATTTATTCGAAACGTAGAAAACAAACTACAATTAAAAAATTCTAACGCGTAGAAATATTTTGCAGCAAATCGAGAATTTGTATTACACGGATTTACTAATTGGAAGTCCGCATTATGAATAATTTTTTCTTCAGTCTTAAATTAAAAAGTCTGCATTATTTTAAAATAAGTAAATGTGAAAAGAAATATACGACACAATAAGAAATACAATATTTCGGCTGGCAAAACCAGAAATGGTGTACAAATTGACGAAGTAAATTCATTTTCACATTTAATTATTTCAAACGTTTGTTATCGAATCGGACCAGGTTGTTCAAAGGTGAGTTAAAAGTAGCCCTGCAGCAACTTCTTCCGTAGGAGAAATGATTACGGTTCTTATAAAATACTGTTCAGATTTTCCAAGGAAAAAACTTGTTAGTAGCACCTTTACAAACCAAATCTGTCTCTGAACAGTTGGGAACAAAACCATGGTTTAACCCTGGGTTAGCGCTAATCGGCCTTTGAACAACCGGGCCCAGATCTTTCCTAGATCCAACGTTACCAGGCGATTTATTGTATGGTGTACTGTTTTACCTGAAGATTTCCAATAGTTTTAAAACATGATAACAGTTTAGTACCTGTGAACAACGTTGTACCTCTGTCCAACAGGGGTGCTCCCATCTAGTCTTAGGTAGGTTACACCAGGCAAGGTGCCTCTGAAAAAAATAAAACATTCCCATAAAGCCCTTCAAATAATTCATCAAATACATTTTGCTGGTACGGCTTGGTGACGCGGTAAGCTTTTAATGCAAGTGTTTCGAACTTGGATAAAAAATGGTGCTTCACACCAAATTCGGATCAGTATTGTTAAAGAGAATCAGATCGGCATAGCTTCATTGGATAAAACTTCAGTATTATTCATGCTTCCGACCACTATGGCCTGGTATTGTATTCTTGGGCTTGCATGTGTTACTCGTTACATCTTTCTCCTTTGGACTTCACAGCCCTATAAAGTTTTTAGATTTTTAAACGTGTGACGTCGTTTTATAACTGGATCCAAATAAAGCAATCTCGAATGAATTCCTAGTGACTGCTGATTTAAATGACTGCAGATTCATCTTAAAATTTATGTTTTAGCCTCGTTTTGTTTCTAAATATTCGAAAATACTGTAGAGAGATAGAGAAGTCACACCTCCAACAAAGCTCACAGCTGTAAGTATTGCAAAGCTTCATATTGAGGCTAAGGCTGCAAAAAGTAAATACGTAGTCATTTTAGTCAGCGGCAACTGCCAATTCGAAAAGGTTCTTTTGAATGATTTCTTTATAACAACTATTCTGGTATAAGACTCACTTGAGCAGGTCGTTCTCCACGATGTCCAGCATGCTTTTTAACTGACAGAACAGCAGTACTCGGTGCTGTGACACAACGGGTTCCGTGGCCACGTCGTTTGAACCTGAGGACGAGTTTACTCCAATCCCACAATCAATCAACAACTGCCTGAAGAAGAGTAAGATAAGAGTTGGCATCATTACAAAAATGAAACTTTCAAACATTCCTTCCTAGAGTATTAAAAAAGCATTTTCATGCCACTGATAAATGTCTGGGATGAAAAAGGAACAATACCCTATTAACTTGTGTAAACATCAGAGAAATTAAAAAAAACTTCTATTGGAATCCCCCTCACATAGACGCTTGTCATCAAAAATTTATGCATACAACTGTGAACATTCACACAAAAGTTTTGATAATACCTTATAGAGTTTTGGTTATACCGTCTGCATTTTAGTAGTAAACATATTATTTATTAAGTTAAAAGGTTTCAATACAATGCCGCCCCAGAGAGGCCCAGCACAAGGAAGGGCAGACGCAGCCCTGCTGTGTAACTGGAAATAAAATAACTGTCATGCAAAGAAATAGTAACTATTTGATGTTAAAATGCATACGAAGTAAAAAACAAGTTTGGCTCAGTTGTTAGTTTAAGTTCATAGTACCCGACTTATCCAGTTTTAAACGAGCGAAAGCTTTTCTGTGTATTATTATTCCGGTTTAAAATCTTGAAAATAGTGCTTCAAGGTGTCTCCAATTTGCGCTCGGCCAACGGTTAGATTTGAATGGATATGACGTAGCCAGCGGTTCTGAGGTTCAAATATCATGGCAAAGAAGGAAGCAATGAGAACTGGAAAGCGAAACAGACTCGGTAAAGGACCGAATCTTTTCGCTATCACCCTTTTCTCACTTTTCAACAAAGCACACAAGAAGAAATAAACCCTGTCCCGTCTAGTTGAAACCACTGGCTACGTCATCAGAGCCAATTTATCACCAGTCTCTCAAGATACCTGTTTGGCCTTTTTTAGCTACTTCAAGAAGCAAATTTTTTTACCAACTCAAATATTATATTTCGTAATGAGGGTGTTGTAACCTCAACCCTAATTTTTACTTCATATGCACTTTAATGCATCAAAAGAATAAAGCCCTGTCCAAATGGTAAATGTTTTACCGTAAAACATGCTAAAACATTGTTTGGTGACAAAACATTTTTTCGTTTGGCCACCTTGTTTTGTGTTGTTTAAACATGTTTTAACATGTTGGGTAAAATTTGAATTCTGTCAAACATTCGATAAAACATCTTAAAACATTTCT
>JANCMA020068709.1:0-15714 GCA_024336925.2 Zoanthus solanderi | reverse complement strand
ACTACTACTACTACTACTACTACTACTACTACTACTACTACTACTACTACTACTACTACTACTACTACTACTACTAGAAGTTTCTAATAGAAAGTGAAATGCTGCGAATTTATTGAATTTGCTCTTATTCATTGAAATTAAACTCACCTAAACTTCAAGATCTTTTCATTTCTTTTTGAAAAAATTAATCAGTAAATATCAAAAATTATATCAACGGTAACAAATGATCAGAGATCAGGAAAGTGCGTTCGACAGTTGAGCATGACCAATAATTCGGATTCCACAGACACAGCTACTTTGTCAATTCTGATTGTTTAAATCTGCGTACTGAATCGTATAATCAGCGTTCTCTTTGAACCTACCTCGTTTTCTCGTAAAAGTTCCTAAATGCAGAGAAAAGTCACTTCTATAAGCTCTCTTACAAAACCATGCGGTCAGTCACGCACTTTTTGTCGCACGCATAACGATAGGTTGGCTACCGCCTACCAATGTACCGCGCGTTCACAAAATCATCTATAGCCAGCCAGTCCACAAATCGCGATCAGAACTGGCTGTTAAACTTATGCCCAAACCTACTCGGCAAAACTGAACACTGTCACAATAAGTGTTGCTACTCCCTCGCCAGTAACATATCGGATGACAATCAATAAATGATCGGGCACCCATTCGCACGCTGCGATTAATTGTCTTCCCAGTGTGTCAGCCGAAAACACTTCCCCATCATATCGATGCATCGAGGAAAAGTATGGAACACAACAATTTTAAATAAAACACAACGCATTTCAAACTCAATCCAGACAAGTTTCAGCTAATCCTTAGCCATCTTCCGCGTTTAAAAACAATCAATCTCTTTCACGTGGTCGACGACACCAATGCCGATAGCGTAACAAGCATACTTCTCCCGAGACTCCGCGCCACTCCTGGGATACTCCGATAGTGACAAATGCAGAGAAAAATTAATCATACCATCAACGAGAAAGAACGTCGCTGTCTAAATTTTGCAAAACCAAAAAATTGCTGTTGCTGGTATTTTTAGCATGTCGCTGTTGGTATTTTAGTCGAGTATGTTTTTCTTTGTCGATTTTTCGGGGCCTCTGTAACGCGGTTTTTAGGCCATGTCACTTGTCGAAATTTACCCATGGCAGGGCCCCATTCATACCACACAGTGACTTAACCTTATCCAAAGCCCAACACAAAAATCTTAAGCTTGAACAAAACATCAAGAATATCTTAAGCTCTTAAAACGTCCAAGAAGCAGAAGCCAAGTTTGTTTTTTTTAACAAAAAAATCAAAACACACTTTATTAATTCCCATTTCTACAACAAGTTGTGCTGTTCTACAACACATGAATGTAGTATATCATCAGAAAAATTAAATGGTTAGGAAACTTGGTGGCTTTCTTTGTTGTTTTTGTTCTCTCTTTCCCTATTTTTATAAGACGTTGAACCTGCACAGATTACAAAAGGCTTTGAGATGTAAATGAGCAAACTGCCAGTGGTCTAACGAGCTATCACACCTAGAACAAAAGATCATAACCGTGACCCTGCACACAACATGAAACAAAGCAGCACTGTAATCTTCTCTGTGGTTTGCGAAGTTTCATAACCAGTCCACTCTACTAACATTGGTTACAAGAATGAGCAAATAAACAAAAAAATAAAACTCGTTTAATGGTCCCGGATGGCGTTCACGGCGGATTTAAAGGTAGCTGAACTATTAGGGAGAATTGGGTAGTGTGCTCCATTCTTTAACTTTTCGGGTAAAGAAACTGAATTTGTATACATTTGAAGAAATGCCAACGTTAATAAATTTTTTGTTGTGGAACGAGCGGGTGATACGGGTTTTTTGTTTTATATAGGTTCGTACAGGAATGGTGCTTTCCCCGTTAAGAATTTTGAAAATCATTGACAGACGTAAAATTATTCTTCGCTGAGCAAGTGCGGGCCATAAAAGGTCTTTGACTAAGTTTGTAATTGTCCCTGGTTTTCGAAAGTAGTATCGCTGAACAAATCTGGCAGCTCTTTGTTACAGCACTTTGCTGCACCCCTTCGATATTACGTATATGCTCCTGGATGGTGATGTACCTTACAGTTCTACCATATTCAAGGCGTGGGCGCAGAGACTAAGTGCTTTTATCTTGATCGATTCTGAACAATTCCACAGGTTTCGCAGCACAAACCCCAGGATACTGTTTGCATTGCCATCAACGTTGTTGATGTGTCGGCCCCAGTTTAAATTTGAGGTAAGTTCTATGCCTAAATATGGATGATGATCCACGACTTTCAGAACTGTCCCCTACATCGAATAATTTGTAGTCTGCTGGTTTTTAGAGCGGCGGAACTAAAATCTCGATATCGGAAAAAATGTAAATATGAAGTATTCAAAGTGTTTATATATAACTCCGCTGGAGGCTGAATGGAGATTTTTTTAGCCTTTACATCTAATTTTTGTTGAGTTAACTTTTTCAACATGCCCTTCTACGAGTAAAACTGGCCCAGTAGAAGTCTTTGAAAGTTGCTTTCAAGTTTTCCACAAATGTTCTCTCTCTGCGCCACCAGAATCTACTGTTTGCAGTTCTTAAAGGAAAGAAATTTTAAAAGCTTCATGAGCCACGTTTGGGAGTTCAAAAGCCCCTGAAGAGGTTGAATTATCTCCGTCAGTAAGGAAATGCACTTCGGAACTGGAAACTCCGCCGTCACTGAAGTTAATCCTCATCTGACTATTGCTAACACTAAGGCTCACTAATATTATACATTTTAAAGGGTTAATGCCTGCTACCAACAAACGTTTTAGTGGCTGCAATCATTTGGTACTAACACGCTAATGCTACAGTATCTTAGCTTGTGGTCTGTTAAAAATCCTACAACAAGCTGCTTACCTCCGACTCTGAATGGCCAGCTTCAAGGGCCATTTCGTCCTCCAAGTGCAGTTCATCATCTGATTCTGTTGTAAGGTTAGATTCAAAACAAATAGTTTACACAAGCGTCAGAAAAAATGCAGGATATATTCTTCTTATTTTATAGCGTTCAACGACCGCCAAATTTGACAAACGATAGGTATTAACAAAAATATTTAAAAAATACGAGGTACGAGGGCGAGAAGATACAACGTGTAAACGAGACGACTCAAGTATGGTGTTTTCATGAGCGCCTTAAATAGTGCAAGAAGCTGACGTTTCGATCGTCAGAGCAACAGTATTTCAAACAAACTATGCTTTAAAACTTAGAAACCGCCGGCCGCCTGGTTAGCCAAGTTGGTAAGGCACCATTCTATTATGCAATGGAGGCTTGGGTACGAGTCCTAGCCGGACTAGCACTCGGGGTCTTAAAATGATTGAGAAGGTGCTGTTTTTGCTCCAAGATATGCAAATGGTTAGACATTCGCATATTCTCAAATAAGGACGTTAGCTTGTAGGGACAGTCTCTCTACCTTCAATTGGAGGACTTAAAAGAACCCACGTACTTGTCGAAAAGAGCAGGGATGTAATTCCTGGTATTGTGGTCTGTCTGTTTTACTAAGGGCATTTACTATCTTTCACGCTTATAAATGGAATGTACACCGCAGTTAAAAGTAATTTATAACTGACGTTTCTGACTGTAGTACTATGTTAGAGTGAATGTATTCACATTTATGTGTGAGCCGCTGTAGCGGATTATCTACACCCTCAAAATGCTAAATCCTGTATTCACTTCCCTTCGTTAAAGATTATATTGTATTGTGAGTCATGCACGGATCCGAGGCGCAGTGCAACACATATCTAACAACTGTAATACTTGCCAAAAGTAAGATTGTTACGATAAGCACATTGCGTGCAGTTATATAGCTAATGCGTTTTCGACTCCTTTGTGCACTCTCCTTGGCTAAATCGAGGTCACATGGACGAGTTCAAATCAAATGTTCCCCGGATGGTCAGCATCTAGAAAATTGTTGACCAGACGGTGAACATTGCTGCCGGGAAAATTGGTACCGCGCGTACTAAAAGTTTTTTTCCAATAACTCTTTCGCTTTGATACATAAAATACATATTTTGAAATTTGTATCATCTACTAGGTTTTTCCTGTTGGAGGTATTACACAGATGTTTCCTTCGTGAGCAGTCACTTAGTGTATATTTTACACGTACGAAAAGGCAATGAAATTTCTCTCGAAACTCTAACAACTTCCTCCACTACACGGAGGCAGCATGGCTCAGTGGTCAGAGTTTGGGATTTGAATGCGGAAGATCCAGGTTCAAATCCCCGACTCAGACTACTGAATGAATTTGTCCTCGGTGATCCCAGGGGCAAATTCATCACGCTTTGTAAATAGCCAGCTGGTGTGCCTGCTACCAGTTGGGATTCTTAACTGGGAAAGAGGGGGACTTTTAACATGACACCGAAAAGCCCCTTTAGGGGAGTTGTCATTACGTAATTTTTTTTTTAACGTTTGATTCCCACCAAAAAAAGAATACAGCCTAAAGCCAAATTGCAACTGAATGTTACCATGGAAACATCAGATCGACCCTTCTCGTCAACCTGCAGTCAGACGGCAATTCCTATCAAGATGTTGATCGTATCATCATTTGTTCCCAAGGCGACACATAGAAGTACAGAGGTTCAACTCTAACAGCCCCTCATCATCAAATTAAACTTGTTGTTAGTTGTAACAGCTTATTACATTATCAAACCAAGATTCCACGTCACCATCAAACTTGGTGCCTTCGTAAGCCAGAGCTGTTGTAAAATCTTTATTAAGGCAAGTTATTTCTATTTACACACCTTCCTGATAAACAGCTAGAGGTTGTAAAATGTCGTCTTCATCAGACGCGGTCTGTGACTGCACTGCAACCTTAATGTGAATCAATATGGCAATAAAATATTAATAATTAAATATCAATAATAAGAATAATAAAAATAGAAGACGTGTGTCCCCTTTCAGGTTGAAATGAAATAAAAAACACTTTATTTTACACTTTTATCAAGAAAGTTCAAAGCGCCAACAAGGACATTTTACTAAATAGCTCTCAGGGCCGGGTTGTTCAAAGGTGAGTTAAGTTCAACCCTGGGTTAAGCAGAAATTACAGCAGAAATTGCTTCTCTAAGGAAAAGATTACAGTTCTTATAAAATACTGCTCAGATTTTCTTCGGGAAAAAAAACTTGTGAATCTCAAATTTAAAGATCAAATCCGTCTCTGTAAGACTGGAAAGAAAATCGTGGGTAAAATATTTAACCTTGGGTTATCGCTAATTGGCTTTTGAACAGCCGGGCCCTGGAAGATACAAATCAGGGTGGCCGAGATGTTAAGTTCGTACTTTCTTCCATACTTCTACCCCGGATTCGAACCTTGGGATTGCGCGTTGGGTTAAAATTGTAACCTCAACCTGCTTAAAAGTGTTTTCTCTGAGTCCTTCGGGCTCCTCTCTCGGTTAAGATTGGTTCCAAGTATATTTTATTTGGCTGTTGTTCTGTGATCTGCCATCATAGTGCATCTGCAGCTATGAAATATGAGATTAATCAGTGGACCCAGGGTTATCAAGATTAGCCGGCAACCACAGCATTTCACCGGCTACTCTAAAAAATGCAACAGCTACTCTACATGCTTGCAGCTTAATTTTTAGCATGGAAGCTGCATGACACTGAGGGAATCAAAACTGTAAAGTTTAATAGACATTAAAACGAACTTGAAAGGAAGCAATAGATATCTTAGAAGAAAACGGATGAAACTCCAATGTGTCGCGATTTGAAATATTAAGAGATTTTTTCACGTCAGATCCAATACTGAAGATTACCGAGATGTTTAGTAGACTTGCAAAATCCGTCATCACGCAAGTTCATTCACGTAGACAAGAGAAAGTCATGGCGATCGACGGCGATGGAGGAAAACGAACCACTACTTTACTAGATTATAATTTTGTTAAAAAAAGAAGTTCGATGAAGAACAAGAAAACGATCAAGGCAGCGATCGGGTTAAGATGTGTTTTGTGGGGCTCCCACTAATCTTTTGGCAACTCTGGCTACTTTAAATCTTTCTGACAACCCTGGGACCTCAAATGCTTTAGTCCGACCTCGCTGAGTTGGGAAATCTAGTCATTGACAGCAAGTTAAGAAATAACCAAGCCTATCGGGAATCGCATACAGTAATTTGGTACACTTCCTGTATCGTGGAATACATACCATAACGACAGCAAAAACTGTGGCCAAAAAAAATCAAGTCGAGTGGTTTACAGTCAACAGTTGTAGTCCCAAACACCCAAATGAAAAAACTAAAATATTGATATTCTGACTACTTTTCCCAAAAATGCTGCTTATTTGCTAGAAAAATCCCAGATGAGTTTTTGTGTGAATTTTATTCTATCCGAAGCTTTCCAGATCAATCCCGGTTTCAGGTAAATTACTCACCCACCCCTCCCATGGGTTAGGTAAGAGTTAACCTTACCCCTTGGGAGGGATGGGTGAGTAGTTTACTATCCTATATCGTATCCCATCCATTTTTATTCTAATCTATTCAATTCTATGTAACTATACCCTTTTTCCGGTTATCGATTTTGCAGCTTTTTTTAATAATATCCACCAAATTTGAGAAAGAACATTACCCTAGAAATCTAGGATTTTTGATTATTCATGTTTTAGACACTCTGGTAGAAAATAACAAACGGAACGGACAACAAGGTTGTGTAGGATGTAAAACGTAAAATCTTAAGATAAATCGATTTGTGCTTGTACCTGTGACAGCATGAGATCCAGTCTACCTTGAAGCTTGCATAGTTTGCTAAAGACCCCAACGCGGGCTTCCATCATGCTATATAGACCACTTAAAATTTCCACTAAATTGGGGACCTGAGAAAAGGGCGAGAAATCAGCTAAAATTTTGGTGGCAATAACAATAATAACAAAATGACATTACTGATACGATCAAAATTAACAATAAATCGATGCATCATAATTTAACTAAATACAACACCAAAATAAATAACATAAATTTACTCACAACCAGTTAACTACTCAACAAAAATTGGTGTAGGATATTGAAGCCTGTATTTTGGTACAAACATACCGCACTATATAGATATTAGGTACACCACATAGATATTAGGTACAGCACATAGATATTAGGTACAGCACATAGATATTAGGTACAGCACATAGATATTAGGTACACCACATAGATATTAGGTACAGCACATAGATATTAGGTACAACACATAGATATTAAGTACAGCACATAGATATTAGGTACAACACATGGATATTAGGTACACCACATAGATATTAGGTACACCACATAGATATTAGGTACACCACATAGATATTAGGTACAGTACATAGATATTAGGTACAGCACATAGATATTAGGTACAGCACATAGATATTAGGTACAACACATAGATATTAGGTACACCACATAGATATTAGGTACACCACATAGATATTAGGTACACCACATAGATATTAGGTACAACACATAGATATTAGGTACAGCACATAGATATTAGGTACAGCACATAGATATTAGATACACCACACAGATATTAGGTACACCACATAGATATTAGGTACACCACATAGATATTAGGTACACCACATAGATATTAGGCACAGCACATAGATATTAGGTACAACCTCGTTCTTGAGTTAAACTTTCAAAAGAATATCTTACCACAAAGGAGGCTAGTAGGGCTAATTTGAATGTAGACAAAAGAATATTAAAATCGCCGCCATTCTGGTATAGGGTCTATACATACAGATACCTATACGAACCTACCGTCATTAGGTAAGACATGTGGATACTCAGTGCACTCTTGATCCAAATCATCAGGTGACTACCCCTAAAAGTCAATAATATGTTCATTACACCATTTACGTTGTGATAATGCATAAAGTGGTTGTATAATTGAACGACTATCTGTTTGGAACTAGCTGTTACAAAGTCGTACCTGCTACAAGAAAGTGGATTAAAATTAAGATTAAATTTAAGGAATAATTTCGTTATTGAAGCTGGTAACTCTTGTTCTCCTTCCAAATCAACCTTCTTGTAAAACAAGTTTATAACAAAAGACAAAGTCGTGTCACCCCGACAATGTTAGTAATTAGTTCTTGTGATCTACTCAAGACTTGATTTAGTCTCTACTTTTTTGCTACCGCCAACTTATTTTTAATTCAATTATCTGTTAGCTCCACGGAGAAAAAAAGGTACTTCATCATGCATTTCTAAGGGGTCTGAGGATTTCGAATTTTTTGCAATGTCATTATCAACTAAAGAAAATTAATAGTAAGAAGGCGGTGATATAATATTTGTTAAGAAACTTTAAAAACCTGCCTGGGGGTTCATTTTTAACCCCTAAAAATCTGCATGATTTTGTGCGTCTGAAGTGCTAGTGTTGGCAAAACAATAGCACTTTCAGGTAAAAAGAGGATCGTGTACGATTTTCATGCAATAGCTCTAACTAACTGAAGTGGTGTTGTCTATGAAAATAAAAATAAAACAAATAAAACATAATACTGTTAAAAAACAATAACTGCACATTAGTTTAAATGCAAACTTACCTTCCTGGTGATATCTGAATTTTCTGAAGAAGCTGTAAATTAAAGGAAAGCGATTTGTATAAATTATGAAACAGTAAAATTATAAACTGAGATGCAACTCTTTATGTCAACTGGAAAATCAACATCTTTTTTTAGGAAGAGCAAGAAAAACACACTGATGTGACCAGTTTTTAAACTGAACAAAAATGTAAGAGATCTCAAGAAAAAGAATACAACCCCAATTTCTAAATGATTTTACTGAAGACTCCAATAAAAAACACCTAAACAACAAAAACAGGTAAAACATGCAGTAAAAATGTTCGAGACAGTGTAACTGTAATCATTGTAAGGTTCCAATAATTTCCACGACTTTAAATATTATTTTCCTTTCCTTTTTTATTAAATGTGATTTTGAAAACTAAAAAGCATGTTGGAGAATTGTAACATATCGTTGACCGACAAATTGTCAAAAGTTCTATTCTGATAAATATTTGTCCTACAAAAGCCTCATTTTATCTACTGCACTAGATGCAAAAAACATTTTAAACCATTAATAGTTGTTTCAACCAGTGCCAATACCATACTTGTAAAGGACATAGTATCAGAGAACTAAAGTGTCCCTCGAATACTGTTACGGTCTGCTCTACAGTCACTATCTAGAGTCTAACAGCAACGCTTAACTGTCCAACGGTCAACAATGCATCAGAATAGGTAAGTATTCAACTACAATTAAGTACCCTATATAGAGTTCATAGTCTTCAAAAAACAAAAGAACTTTCGCTGACCTTTTCAAACAATTCTTAAAGTATTTACCAAATTTTTAAAATTTAGAATAAGAGTGAATATAACAGGTATTAAGTTTAGAATTTAAACACGCAATATACTTGATATGATTTAACGGATAACGCATATTCATATAAAAAAGGGTTGGTATTACATTCATTACTACAGAAATGGACGAATACGTACAAACACGTAGCGGGGTCATTGAACTCATCAACACCCATGGACTTTTTAATAGAAAGATTCATGACATAATTGAATCTAAAAGACGCTGAAAGACGATAATTCTATTTTCGAGGACTTTCTAAAGCATGAAAAATTTGCTAAATATTCAAAAACTCTCAAAGTCTTCAGAGATTTGTTGATAACTGAAGGATTTTTTAAAGACTAATGAATATCAAGACTCTTAAGAAATCATCCTCAATTTACACACAACAAAAGTCGAGTGTCCACTTACTTCTGTTAGAAAGGGAAGAACTAGAGCCACAGGCAACCTTTTGACCGTGTTCCTGACGATTACCTCTTTACTGCTACTGGTTAATACGCTCTAAAATATCAACAAGAAATCATAATTTGTTACAACGGATAAGTGCATTCACTACCTTTAATGATAAAACCTGTGGGAATTAAAGATCATAAATATTATCTAACAAGAAAAGAACTTAGCGCTTTGTATTACAAACGACTCACGTAAGAACTTTGCGCTTTGTAGCACGAACGATTCACGTAAGAACTTTGCGCTTTGTAGTACGAACGACTCACGTAAGAACTTTGCACTTTGTAGTATGAACAACGAATGACGTTAACTGAAACTGCACAGAAACGAGGATTCCGCGAGCAACATATTTAAGAGTCTATCGTCTCTGTGGCTTGACCTCACAACGTACATATGTTCACTTAATGTCAAGTGCTTATTTAATTAACTCGCGAAATTTATCTATGTATAACACGGAACTAATGCCGGTGTGAGCAATTAAACAAAGCTAAACCTGAATATTTTATAATATTCATAACATTGATTCGACTATCGGCTAGTGACTGACTGTGGAATACCTTCCCTTTCAACTGAACTTTTATATTGAACAAGGGCAAAAAAAAAAAAAAATGGCGCAGCGCCCCAATTTTTTCTTCCTCTCAAAACTAGGGACGCAATGGGTACGGCAACGCCGACGGTGACAGCAAAGAACAATAGTAAAAACAATGACTGCACGTTGGAATGCATCGGGATCAGCACCTACACAGAGTTGTCGCTAAAATTAGAACGTGAAAAGACCTTTTTTAGAGTTCTTGGGACTACAAAGACGTAATGACAAAACTGTTCTCAGTATATAGCTTCGTGGAGAAACATTTCATCGTTTTTTGCCAACAAAAATCCAAAGCGGAGAAAACAAAACTCTAATAACTCGCACAAATAAGAAGATTGCTAGCCAGAATGTGATTTTTTCTATCGTCGTTACTTAAAGTACCCACCATGAAATTCAATACGTGCGAAATATTGCAGTATTTACTACTTGCAAAATTTTGTGAAAATATTTGGCTTAAGTGTTCGAATATACACAAAGTTTACTAATAATAAAAGACTGCTTTGCCAGAACCTCAGAATAATGCTGTCATCAGAAAATTAACTGTCGGACGGCAATTCCTATCAAAGATCAACTCATCATTGGTATCTGGCAAGATAACGAACCTATTGTCATTAGATAACAAATACGGATACTCATATGAACCTATTGGTATACATGCAGATACTTAACAAACCTATCGGTTATCATTTAAATTACGTGATTCTCATTATCATTATTATGATTATCATTACAATTACCTGATTATCATTATCATTATTATGACTATCGTTAAAATTACGTGATTATCATTATCATTATTATGTCTATCGTTAAAATTACCTGATTATCCATTATCATTATTATGATTATCATTAAAATTACCTGATTATCATTATCATTATTATGATTATCATTAAAATTACCTGATTATCATTACCATTATTATGATTATCATTAAAATTACCTGATTATCATTACCATTATTATGATTATCATTAAAGTTACCTGATTATCATTATCATTATTATGACTATCGTTAAAATTACCTGATTACCATTATCATTATTATGATTATCATTAAAATTACCTGATTACCATTATCATTATTATCATTATCATTAAAATTACCTGATTATCATTATCATTATTATGATTATCATTAAAATTGCCTGATTATCATCATTATTATGATTATCATTAAAATTACCTGATTATCATTATCATTATTATAATTATCATTAAAATTACCTGATTATCATTATCATTATTATGATTATCATTAAAATTACCCGATATCATTATCACTATTATGACTATCGTTAAAATTAGCTGATTATCATTATCATTAAGATTACCTGATTACCATATTATTATGATTATCATTTAAATTACCTGATTTGATAGAAATCCACATTTTAAAATTTGTGTATCTTTGGTACAAAAACAATTGCCTTCCTGTTTCTGTGATTACTATGATTCTCTAAGGGAGATACATAGTATTCACACAAGTCAAGCTCAGGAAAAAAATATTTACATCGACTCATTTAACTTTCATCAGTATGGGAAACGATCTATTCACTCGTGAATTCGTTTATCAAATAAAACTTTCGACAGAAAATACTAACAAATCAACTCTGGGGAAATTGCTTAAAATCTGCTCAATATCTTGGAGTTGCGGGTAGCAAATGACGAAGATGTACACATATTTAGCTGTGAACTCTGGAAGGCTTGCAGAGTGAAACGTCAGAGTTAAAAAAGGTAGCAAGTTCTTAATAGCTAAGGCATTTAGAAAAACATTGGAACATTTTACTTATTCTAGAAACCTTAGCTATTAAGAACTTGCAACCTTTCCTTAAATCTGGTTTGAAAGCCTCTAGGGAACTCAGGCTATTCTAGTAATCCAATATGGTAATTATATACCTCTATTACAGAAATAAAAAACGAGCCCGCGCGCTCTGTTCAGTTATAGAACCACGCGTGAATTCTAAGTTCACGCACTTCTTGAGTGAACTTAAAATTCACAAGTGGTTCTATAATTGAACTGAGCAAGCTGGGGGAGTTTTTTAACTTATTTTATAAAAAAAGCTACCAGACGTGACGTGTGGAAAGCAATAAAACCACACTGTGGTTTTACTGAGAATTAAAACAACGCTGCACAGCCAATCAGAGAGCGCGTTATATCTGCTTTATTTTATAAATATTGATAACACTTTTGTAGATATTATTCAATACTCTGATGATAACTTTGTAACAAAGTCGAAATAGAAGTTTTGTTCCATCTTGATTGTTTATTACAAATCTCATTTACCACAAACATGAACCTACTTGGTTTAAGTTTCATTCTAATTGGTACCAAAGTCTGTGGTGAAACTACTTCTGACTGGATCACAATTTTGTCTTTTGTTTACGTGCTAGATAGCGCCTAACCTTGAGCCCACTACAATACCTCCTAGCCAAGGTAAAAACTACTCAAATACCAGAATTTGATTTGGAAAAATAATAATTGATGGAGTAATGTTGTAGGAGAGGGGTTAATACCTTCAACGACCCGACAATAATGTTTAAAGCACTATCAATACTCCACACACCTCCATCAATGTATGATCCTGGCTGTGTAATGCTTGAATTAACATTTGCGCCAATGAACTCGCGGTTGGTGGGCCTTTCCTTGGAACCCTGCCAATTTGATTGGAAGATTTGAAGTAAAGCAAATATCTTGACTTAATAATTACTAATAAAGGGATCTGCATGAAATAAAGCCAATAAATATTACTGTTATAGAGCTTGTGCGTTTTCAACTCGAATGCGTGCTCTCATTGGCTAAATCGAAGTCATGTTCCCCTACTAGTCAACATCTCGAAAAGTGTATAATAAGTGTATAAAAGTCATTAAGTGTATCATATTTCGATGGCGGTTAACTTATTTTATCAAAACTTTACTTCGTTAGATACAACATAATGTACCTTACATTACATATACATTAGGAAACTTTTTGTAATTGACCAGATCCAAACACGGGCATTAGGTGTGATGGATATTTGTTAAAATTTTAAAGTATGCATGTCTGGAAGGACTGTAGTACTTAGTACTGTACGAATGAATCCCAAAACAAAATTGTAGTACTTTTAAAGGGCTTTTTATGATACAACGAATGAATTTTGAGCAATCAGTAACCAGGAAACAGAGAATAAGTTTTGAAGAATTGTATTCTAAAGATTTTAATGAAAACCTACGTTCTTCCACAGTTAATTGCAATAAGTGCAAAGACCAAAGTAAAGATTTGAAACTTTATGCAAAACTGAATAACATAAATATTATAAACAGTGAGAACACAAAAATTACCAAACATATCCTTAAGTACTTTTCATGGTCGGGACTTGGAAGAACTATGCCCATTGTTTTCAACTTTACGTTAATAACGTCATTGTTTACTTCGCGTAACAACTCGACATCTTTAATATTTGCGTCATAATTGAAATTTAAAACTAATATAAACCACAGCATGAAATAAGTAATGTTGCTTCAATGTTGGTTTATCAGAAGGTCATCATCATCATCTTCATTTAACATTCCTAGTTTCCCACTCCCGGGGTTGGACGTGATATGAGTCGTTTCCACTGTTGTCTATCCTCTGCCATATCTTCTGTAATGTTTGGCCTACCTACTGGCCTTTTACCAACTACTTCCAGCTCTATCGCTCTCCTAAGTATGCTACTCTCATCCATACGTTTTACATAACCAAACCATCTCAACCTCGTTTTCCTTAATCTATTTCCAAGGTTTAAATCTGACTTCACATGATGCTAAAATCAGCTACAGCATTGAAATACAACAGAGAGTGACAATACACATCGCTTAAATTGTAAATCAATTCTATCATTCACATTTAAACTACAGCATCTCTAATCTAAACTCGTAACCAACTTATCCCATTGCCTGGGATCAAGAAATTTTAAAGCAAGAATGTTTAAATCAAAGCTACTTCATGTGCCTTTATATTTAAGCATACTATACCTCTGATCAGATGTGAGGTCTTTAAGTCTATCTTCTATTGATGGCTTTGGAAATAGAAGAAAAGATAATTAACACATAACACAATTTTTATAACGTATAGTACAATAGCAGTTTAAGTATTAATTTACAATTTAAACTGCAGTGCTGATTGTGCAACTTTTTAAAAAAATGTATAAATTACATTTTCCAAATTTCATTTGAATTAAATAACAACTTCAAAAATATTCGTAATTGATCAAGAACATAAAACGCGGGCTCAGAACAGTTGCCTCTGACGTCACAACATCAAATTGAATGTTCACGCTGTGTTTATTACGGAAAAGTTTAGCGAAATTAGCTGGTAGAGACGTTATTTATATTTTTAACGCTATATTAATTTTGTCTGAAATTCACCTTCACAAAAGGCTTACAGTTGTCAAAAAGAAAGGAAGGTAGCGTTTTGACGTTGTGACGTCAGCATTAAAAGCCTTATTAGATCGCGGGCGCAAGTATGACATCTCTCTTAGTCATGATCTAGCACGTTTTGTCATATATTTCTAAGAACACGGATTGAGGAATCGGTGTAAAAACACATTTCTGAAATCCAATGGAGTTTAGCATATCAAAAAATAATTTTGGGGTTCAGATTCCCTTTTAACAAAACTGCGATTAGAATCTATCACAAGTATTAAATTACTTTCAATCTTACCTCGGTTACAACCTGAGAGGATTTTTCTTTTTCTCTGCCCTTTTTCCTCTCCTCACTGACAACTGACTGATTAGGAAGCACCATATTGGTAGGGCCCAGCACGGTAACTTCTTTTCGGGCTGCAGCAGTACCCCTTTTCTGAGTACCAGCACTGGAAGTGTTCCTATGAAGAAGAAGGCTACTGGTGTTTTCTCTGATTAGACAAGTTTGTGGCTCCAGCCTGGAATATGACTGCAATGAACGATAGGAGACTTTTAGAACAAACTTCGAAAACAATCTACAAGGAATTAACCCCTTCAAAACGTTTTCCTACGCAAGAATATTTAACTGGGTATACCTAGTTACTAGAAATTTTGAGGATGCCTCACTTCCACTTAAAAACAGTTCAACTTTCTTGAGGTTGAATCCATGTTTCAATACAATTAAATATAGTTGAACTATACTCTCGACAGGCTCTCAAAGACTCAGTACCTGAAAGTATATGCATTAGTGTTCTAGCCAGCTTTAAAAAACGAAAGGGCGCCCTAATTTGCGTATCTGTAATATGCATGATATGTAATTTGCATCTCATTAATATTCATAATTTGTAATTTGCATATCTTGATATTCATGAAATATTAGTTAATGAATATTCAATGTATTCAGATAACAACAATTTTTTTCC
>JANCMA020068610.1:0-15715 GCA_024336925.2 Zoanthus solanderi | reverse complement strand
GTGCGTCCCAGGGACGCATTGCATTTCATTTTTTGCTTCCCAAATTAATTTTTTGCGTAAAATACGCAATATTTTGCATTAATGAAAACCCTGATGATGATGATGTTTGTTGCTATTGTAGTTTACCAATTATGTTTAGGGTCTATAAATAGATTTATTTAATAAAATTAATGTGGATCACCGCAACATATTTGGAATAAAAAAGTGGATAAAACGTGGACAGGATAGGGTTTGAGAAAGGGGGGGTAGCTATAACTTTAAATCTGCCCTCTTGATGCAAATCTGTGAACAGTCTGTTGTAAATAACATAGTCACATCTCTTTATCTGCAGGCTGTGTCTCCTTCCCCGACATCAAACTCTTCACCCAAACATGTTAAATATGAAACTCTTCTTGAGAAACCTGGAACTTATCCAACTCTGCTACGGAAAGAGGAAGTGCCACAGCTTGCCTCAGGACCACAAGGTTACATTAAATGAATTTATGAAATTAAATGGGAAATTTCTTATATTTGCCCTTGAGCACATCTTGTTTGAGCAGTGATATTAAATACCTGTTCACATTCAATCTGAGTTGTCTCTGGGTTAAGGTTAAAAACCAGACCAGTTTCACATAAAAAAAAGATATTATTGAGATATTTTGTTATTATGTCCTGTGTAACCATGCATGAGTAGCATAAATTTTCTGCAACAGCTGGAGATAAGCCATTTATATGGAATAAGACAATTTTACCCAGCACCCTTCTGTGTTGGCAGATATATCTCCAGGGTTGTCTTAGCTGCATTTTTGCTGCAAGCAAGTGAAGCAAGCGAGCAGTAACACTAATCTTGACAGCTTACCTGTGTGCAATCTGGCCTATTAGGTTTGGGCACTTGAGTGTATTATACAAGTTAAATACATTTACAAATTTTGAACATTGTAGCAGCATTTTCCTTGAACATGGGTATATTTTCCCATCTAGAATGGTGTTGGACAGGCAGTGACTGCTTTCCACATTTTCAGTCATTGTTTGTGGTTGGGGCGGCAATTTTGCAGGTAGCATGCCCTTGCTTACACCAACCACAGGTATCGGTGGTGGGTCTTGCCTTTGCTTGTATAAGGCATAACCTGCATGATAGCAGGTGGTTTGGATTTAGAGTTTTCCTTCTCCTAGCCTTTGCCTGATTAGGCATACCCTACAAGCTTAAGGCAGCAGGAACTCTAGACAGGTAGTACTACTCCGGGTCAGAGTGAACCTGGGACCAATGGCTGATTAAAGGGTAACTCCACTTTCCCTACGACTCTGATTAAGTCCCCAATCAGAGCCTTTTCACTGCAGTTATTGCTAGTTTATGAACTTTAACTTGATTTAGCCACATAATTTGTAAATTTTCAATATTTTGTTTTTCTAACCATTGGTAAGATTGGAAAATATGCATTCATTTATCAGAATTTGCAGTTAGAACTAAGTATATTTGTTTATTTATTAATATATTAGAGATTGAGAAACAGAAAACCACAAAGGGAAAATTTAGGTGTCACTGCTCCAAGTTCCCATGCCACTGCTAGGCATCATCAGCCACTTCAAGTTTAATTATCAGGGTTTTCATTAAGTTTTTAAGAAGGTGATGAGAGTGCAGAAATAGGTAGTGTTGGAACTGATGTTTCTCATTTTATTTGCATGGTCAGAGTAATTGAGCTGCCAAAGAAAGCAGTGGATTTATTTCAAGTTGGTGGTAAAATTTGCTGGATGCCATGTCTTAATGAAAATCATGATTTTTCAACACATACACAAGTCAGTCACAAAGGTGTTGCATTACTAGTGGCATTTAAAAAATAGATTTTTTTAAGTCATTTCATGATAACCATATATTTATATACAAAAATCTCTAACCTGTTTAAGGCAAAATGAATTTTTTACTAAAATATTTTTAGATTTGAATTATTTTTATTTAAATGTTTCAAAAACATTAATTTGTAAAATCAAGTGCACACCAATTGTTTTTTCTTCCCATTTGCAGGTGTAATTTATCTCCAATATGGGGATGAGATCAAGCGTGCAATGTTACCAGGAGGTATGAGTAATGTCGAACAAGTAAGAGATCTGTTTGAGAGGTCATTTCCAGACAAGTTCCATGATAGAAACAACAACAGGAAAACAATTTACATCAAGGATACATCTTGTGGAATATTCTATGAACTTGATGATGTCAAGTATGTTTTTGAGAATTGAAAACTAGTTTCATTCAAATATAATATCACATGCACAGGTGTTTCTTGAGAACACTATAACAGGGTTTTTCTTTCCTATTCACCTTCAGTTGTCAGCTGAAGGCATTTCTATTCTAGAATGGATTCCATGTTTTAACTATCTTTAACATGCCATATCTCCCCTGAACAGGGATATGTCAAACAAGTCACATCTGAAAATATTGGAATCAAAACCCACTCAGAATGGTCCTGTCCGAAGTCATTCCTTCAACTCAACTCCAAACTCAACATATCCAAGGTATGCAACAATTACACCCACTGCAAACCACACACAATCCCCAACACCAAGATCTACTCCTGTGACACCAGCCTATAAAACAAGTACACCCTTACAAGACCACAGTACTGTGCAACCTGCTGATGAAATTCGAACTGGGGGTGGGACTGTTCGATATACCATGACTTCTACCAAAGTCACAAGAATGGAGAATGGAGAAGATGTTTCTAAGGCAACCTCATCACATAACTTTGAGCGGTCAGGTTCACTTATGGACAAGAAAAAAGTGCATTTACCTGGACTTGGAACAAAATTAAGGACATCTGACCATCCTCAAAAAAGGTAATGGAATCTAATTTTTGGTTTTTTATTTGAGCTAATTGTTTGGACTAATTTGGTGCATTGCCAAGAAAAATTCACAAAATTTTCAATTCTAAAATTTTACTTTTTGTAAAAAATTCTGTGGCAAAACTGTGCAATCTTGTAAAAAACCTTCTAAAAGGCTCTATCTTTAAATGCACATGCCTGTAATCCAATAGAAACTTTAATATATACGTTTAAGGCAGTTCTTTTTTAGTTTATAAATAACTTGAAATTGAAAATTAAATTAAGATTAAGCTTTTAAAAACTATTTGTACATAACAAGTCTTCTAATCATTGACATTTGATATTATTTTGAATAAATTTCCTTTAAATTCTTTTCTATTAATACTTTCAACATTGTTTACCTTTAATACCAGAAAGATGCTATGTCATTTTATTCTTTCTGCATTGATAAAAATCTGAATTATTTTAGTGGTTGAACTCACTAAAGAATCCCTTAGAGAGCAACTTAGGTAAAAAGATAAGTGACTAATTTTTCTATTTGGGGCTATATTAAGTTTCTTCCAGAATATGATTTTTGTTCTTATACTTTCACACAGTAAAGATCCAGTTGAAGACCAACTTGACAGCTTGACTTCGATGTTGCAAGATGCACTGAAGACAGAAAGCATGGACAGCATTCCCACTGTGAGCAGCAGTAGCTCTCAGTACAGCACTGGTTCTGCTGAAGGTAATGGCCAGATAAACAGTGTACCAGATTACCAGGCAGGCTATAGATCTTTCATGAGGATTGATTCAGGGAGAGATTCATTACCATCCAGTGAAAGTAGACCAGCCATTCCATTTGTTTCAGGTATCTCCATCAAATTAACCACCACTCATTCTTCACATGAACGTTAAGTTTCAAAGTGCATTCCTTCTATAAAATCCAATTCAGACTGTCAGTGATGTAGTGAGAACATGATTTCATGATTTTTTTGCTAATTGGTTTTGCTTGTTATTGATAAGTTTTGCCAAATTATACTGTATGTTCTTTAATTTTATTCATTCATACATTTGTTAGTCATTTCCATGTTGAAATCACAATAATTGATTTATTCAGTTTGATTAGCTCATAACAGGGCTGTCTACCAATGAACCACTCAGTCACTAATATAAGCAGAATTTTTTACAACAGCCAATCACACTTGAGGAAAAAATGAGAAAAATAGGGAATGTACATGTATGCCTACCTGTGGATGTACAAATTTTATCTTCGAGTATTCAAGTCAAAAGGAGAAAATTAAAATCGTATCCACAGGTAGACATGTAATATTATGTTTATTATATAGACACCAATGAAATTCCAGGACAATAACAACGACAATAATTTTTGTGGCTAGGCTGAAGTAGTCATGACACCCGTGCTATCTTCACATTGTGAAAGATAAAAATGATATCTTCACTGGATACCAAATTTTTCTTTGGAGAAATCCCGGTACAATCTCATCAGTGTCTATATAATAATATATTTTATCATATAAAATACACTCATGAGATTGTCTAGAAAGTTAATATGGTCCAAACTGTTTATATAAAATTAAGTTCTCTTTAGTTGATACAGATGTTTCTCCCACACATACATTTGTACAACAGGTAGTGGAAATTCAGTTGTTACATTTTCGTAAACTAAATTGAGTTTGGTGATAGTTCGTTTACTATTTAACTAGTGATTTATGCTACTACTTTGAAATTGCTTCAAAAATTGAAAGAATGTATTAAGCTTTATTATTTGAATCTTTATTTCAATTGTCCTTTTTAGCTTCCAGTAAAGTTGCCCCAGCTCCTCCCCCAAGAGCATCTAGCAAACTTGCTGCAAGGGACAAGGATAAATTTAGTCAGACACTACAGAGGGATTTGCCATCAAGAATGGTGAAAAGAGATCTCTCCCATCAATATGGGACATTACCTACTCACAGCTCGCCAAGAACTACAAGGACCACTTTAGATGGAAGGGAGCCATTCCAAAGACCAATTCAGAGGACCATGTCAGCAGGATCTCCAACTTCTGGAGCTTCAACTGTGTCTGGTAGTTCAAGTCCTGTCACTGTCAAATACGAGGGAGGCACCAATGTACATGACAAGGATCAGCTGCAGGCCAAAGCTCAGGGACTCAGACAGGATCTTGGCAACCTTCGTGCTCAGCTGGGACAGTTACGGCAATTGCAGACTTACCAGGCAAAGGCGTTTGATAATATGCTACGGAATACTAAGGAGCAAATTGTTCGATCGGTGGCCAGATTAAGTCCCGGTATGTGATGAAAACTTTAATGATGGTGGTGAATATAATTGATATATTAGTGATGACTTGGCAACAAAATACTCAACTCAGATTTGTATTGGCTTTCATTAGTTGACTTTATCAGACACTTCTGTCATTGCTGGACTCCCTAATCCTAAAAATAACTGCAGAGTTAATTTTAAAAGTGCCAAAGCAAACTTAAAAATAAGTATTACTATTTATCATGATTGAGAATACAAAATCTTTTCCTGACTTTCTAGACTATTGATTTTTAATCTCTTGCTCACCTAATGGATTCCACATTAAAAGTGTAAAATTGTTCTTATTCTCCAAACAACTTCTCTTTCATTTTTTGGTTTTTCTTATTACTCAGCATGTAATTACATGCATTATTGCATTCGACGTCAGGAGAATGCAATCATAATCTTGCGCAGGCAGAAAAAATCTCGATTTTGTGGTTGATCCAAATCGATGCCATCTTGGATTTCTCCAAGAGGGTCTGGGTGTGGGTGCAAGAGCCTTCCAGAGCAAACACTGACTTTGAAAATAGTTCGTAACTAAAAGACAAGAGAACAGTTTATTATCTGACTTCTTGTTTGTGCATTAATAACTGTTTTTACACAGGACTAAGTTCGATCCCTCTAGCACGGTGCTAGAAAAATCACCATCCTATCCAACCTTTAAACTATCAAATGCACTTCACTAATCTATGATTACTACTAGTTTAAGATAGTTAAACAATTTTTTTTTTCAAAACAGTTGATGAACCGCCTGTTAGAAGTGCTCGAAAGAGAGTTCACATTGAGGAGATGAGCTACCACAAGACGAAAAACGAAGTCAACAGAAATATTAGGTAAGCATTACAGAGATGTGAATACAATTTCTTTGATTTTAAAAGACTGCATCATACAATCATAAGCTTAAATCTTTTATCTCTCAGAATTTTTAGACAAAGACAGAAAAACTATTTTTTAACCGATTTAGAAAAAAGGGGTAAAGAGACCAGTCTGTGAGACAAAGTATACAGTAATTAACCCTCATCTTCTTGAAACTTGATCACTGGTAACTGACACTGCAGTACAAGAGCCATGATTTTGGAAAAAAAATTACTGTTATGCCTTGCTCTCTTGAGACCCGATTCCTGCAAACACTGTTGATGTACAGTAGCCCAGTCTGAGAAAAAGTATCCAGTAAATATTTACCTTATCTACTTGAGACCCTGCTAAGGCCGTTGATGTACAACAGCCCAATTTTTGAAGAAAAAATTACTGTTATGCCTTCTGCTCTTGAGACTCGATAGCTGCTAACACCGCAGATGTACAATAGCCAGGTCTTTGAGAAAAAGTATACAGTAATACCTTGAACTTTTGAGCCCCGATCCCTGCTAACACCGCAGATGTACAATAGCCAGGTCTTTGAGAAAAAGTAAACAGTAATACCTTGAACTTTTGAGCCCCAATCCCTGCTAACACGGTGAATGTAAAATAGCCCAGTCTTTGAGAAAAAGTAAACAGTAATACCTTGAACTTTTGAGCCCCGATCCCTGCTAACACGGTGAATGTACAATAGCTCAGTCTTTGAGAAAAAGTAAACAGTAATACCTTATCCACTTGAGACCTGATCCCTGCTAACACTGCCATATACACTCAATCTCGTTAGTCACTGTACACCTCAAAGTGGTATTGATGAACCCACTAAATCTGAATTGCTTTGATTACTGGTACCAGTTGTATATTTATAGCTCATTACTTTTGCAGAAGTAATGGGTTAAATATCCCAGTGATGCCTGAAAGGTTGTTTTCAGGTCTTCCATCTTTCATTTATAGTGGCACAATTTGACCATCTTCCTTTGTATTCCCTGGTATAGTGAACTAGAGAGTGAAGTGGAGATGCTGAGGATGGACGTAATACAAAAGCGTGGGCTGGCTGAATCCAGTGAAGTCACTGGCTTAAGTAATCAACTAGAAATTGTTAGTCGACAAATAGCTGATCTTCGTGGTATGTATTTTAATAGGCTGTTTACAAAATTTTATATGTATTTTATAAATATTATAAAATAAACAGTGGTGGTTACTACCTCATAAAAAGGAGAAGGAAAAGGGCACCAGGTTTGCGAATCTAGGAGAATTTGGGTGTTGATAAGTGACTGGGACTGAAATGGTTAACAATAACACACAGTATTACGACACAGTCAGGGCCCGTGGATCTATAGGGCTGAGTGAGCTACTTTATAGCCCCACTAATAATTTTGCTGAGAATTTTTATTTTGTTTTTCAACTTATTAAGTTTCATAAACGTTTGCTTGGATTGATAGAAATAAACACATTTCCAGCAATCTCAGAAGCTTGAAATTTTTAAATTTTCCATGGAGCGTTCTGGATCTTCCTAGAAAGCTTGTGCTTGGCTCGCCACTAAGCACGAGCTTAGCCCTACCTATTGGAAATATGCACCGCGGTCCCTGACAGTAACTAATTGACATTTTGTTCTAATGTAGGTTGAACGATTTTTAAGATTTATATAAATTCAAAGACTGTTACAGGCTGTTCATATGCAGCATTCATATCCTAACTCATGTAATTGTTGCATTGTGTTGCACAGGTAATTTTACTGAACTTCATGACAACATGAAATCTGTTATGGCCGGAGAGCTAGAGATCATTGTTCAGGGAGAAAAGTAAGTGCCGTTGATTGGGTTAAAAACATTTAAAGTATATACTCAAACATTGTCTGGCAAACTTTCAAAATCAGTTGATCGCTCTACTATACAAATGTAAAAGAGTGCAGACACCTGGAACATCAACAGAGACATTTTGATTTCCAAAGTTCTTAGAATTTGGAAAGGTAACAGGACCTGTGTCTCAGTGATGACGCTAGTGTGTTAAAACTGTTGTAAACTTTTACTTCATTGAATAAAACAAGGTTTCCTTTTCTATATGGATCGACTCCTTTAATTCACGGCCCAGGGCACAGCTGTTCAAAAGCCAATTAGCACTAACCCAGGGTTAAATTTTAACCCCGTGTTCTTGTTTCCTAACTTTCAGAGAAGGATTTTAGCTGTAATTTTGGGATTGGCAAGTCTTTTCCTTGAAAAAATCTGAGCAGTATTCTATAAGGCCAGGTAAAAAATAAAATTGGTTAGCGTTCGTTTTTAGAAATGTTTATAGTCTGGAGGGAGGTTTGTTTTTGACTAAGAAGTTAAAATGCAAGAAAGCATATTCCTATTTATTGATGAATTTAATTGTAGCTACTATAGTTTGTTTGAAGACTACAAAATTCTATCAGATTTGGTCTGTTTTTTGGACAACTAATTCTGACATCTAGCAGCTTTTGTTGACCCAAAATAGTATAAAAGATTTTTTAAAGAAGAACTATAAAAAATAAAAATGAAATTGGGTCAGGATGCTTTTTCAATGGTCGGACGAGAATGCTAGTAACCAATTTTGTTTATTTATTTTTTACTTGGCCTAAGAATTGTAATTCTTTTCCTAGAAATTGCTCCTTAAAGTTTTGCTTAACCCAAGGTTAAAGTTCACCAGCTTTTGAACAACTGGTGCCAGTCGTTTCATTCACAGCCTAGATCTCCATGACTTTTGGTTGGAGAAAGCATCTCAGCCACCCGGGTGATGAACAGCATCAGTTTGCTAAAAAGAAGACACAACACAAAAACTAAAAATAACAAGATGGGAGAGTGGTGCAACCACACCACTAGTCACGTGGGCTTAAGAGTCAAATCTGCACATGTGTTGGAAATTTGTGACACAAAAACGAAAAAACCGAGGGCATTCCTATACTCGTGCCTGAGTAAAACATCACGGTGTTAAAATACTGTTAAAACTAAATAAAAACTTTAGCACGTATAAAATCAGATTGGACATTAAGGCTGGATTTAAGGTCTTCTTTATCATCATCATCATCATCATCATCATCATCATCATCATCATCATCATCATCAATCCAATTTTGATCCGGTTTATCCCTGTAAACGGGGGTGGCCGGATTTAGCCCACTCTAACAGCAATCTCTCCAACGCCCACTTTCCATCTCGCTCGATTCAAGGGATCCTCCTTCTCCAAACCAACACTCTTGCACTCCTTCTCCAATTGCGTCTTCCACGTTTTCTTTGGTCGTCCTCGCTTGCTCCTGTACTTCACTTCAAACTCCAACGCTTTTCTCAAAAACATGCCCATCATCCCTCCTCAACACATGCCCGTACATGTCACTCCATTCGCCTTTGCCATCTGAACCACTGTTTCCTTCAATTCCAACATCTCCATTAGGTCCCCTGTCCTCTTTTTCTCCATTAGTTTCGCACCACGCATTGCCCTTACCATTGCTCTCTCGGTCCTTCTCAAAATTGCAATTTATAAAAAAACATTTTAGTTTATCAGTGAAACTTTTTAAAACAATAAAATTGTTTGCAATGTCTCTAGGTGTAATTCGATGGGCTTTGCGAAAATGTATGCCAATAGAAGACGAGTTGTATTTGTGCTCTTCTACACGTTGATGCAAATGACGACTTGTATAGCCACTTGATCAGTTATTTAATCATTGTTCCTTCCTTTGCCAGGTTCCTGAAGGAGGAGCCCTCCAAACTGGACAGCATGGTGTCGAGGTGTAAGCACATGACCGGAACTCTCTTTACTCTTCGAAAACTGATTGCTGCGCAGGCGCAGATGCAAAGTGAAAGCCAAGTGTCCATTGACTCTTATGAAGGAGTGAGTTAATTATATTTATTCACCTCAAGGAAGGACTACAGTCCGAAACGTCAGTTAACATTCTTTACTTTCGCCAGTGTGTAACACTCAAAAAATTATTCAGTTGTTTTTATTGAAACACCGACGCATCCTTTTTTTATTAAGGGTTAATGAGTGGATGTGAGTGGTTTGTTTACAAATACACCCACGCGCTGGCGACACAATAAACGAGAAATTTGAATAATGCAATAGCGAAGCGAGTGCATTATGATCAATTTCGAGTTAATTTTGTCGCCAGTAAGTGATTTTGTATTTGTAAACAAACCACGAACAGAACTAGTCACTAACTCTTTTAATATGCAATCTGAGTTCAGTGCATTGCAAGTCGCGATACATGACTTATTAAACGAACTTGAAGCAAGAGTTTGAGCAAATAAGAAAATCTTTAAATTAAATAAGTACATAATTGAAATGGCGAGATAAAATGGTTCAGATAGAATAAAAAAAATTACAAAAAGCTGTACACGAAGAAAGATTAATTAATAGAACTTTTAAAATTAACGCGAACAATATTTTTAGGAGCAAGTAGCGAAGCATTTTAAACTGAAATTAAGACGAAAAGGAATTTAGGGAATACCCTTGTTTTAGAATTTATCAGCATGTCCTTCGGGAAGTAAGTTTCATTGTTTTAATAAAAGTACTCAACCAGTATTTGAAATGTTTTCACACGTCGTCATTCCCGATTTAGTACTGACCAAAGATCTCCATCTTAAAGTGATCTTGTCAAAAAAGTCAGGAATCTGCATATTTTCGCTCCCAGATGTTCGCCACCATAAAACAAACCAATTTCAGTCATTGTAAATCCGGTATTCAGCAAATCATTTTAAAAATATTGAACAGAAAACCGATCAAAAATGTTGCAAACTGCTTCACCAGAAACCCAAACTTCAAACTTGTTTAAAAGGCGGGAAATTTTCTGGACTTGCGCCAAAAAGCCCGCCAAATCACGTGCGTGTATACTCTGATAAATGACAGCTTTTGCTAGAGTAAAAGCTCAAAAAAATCATTTGATTCATATATTCAGTTGTTTAAACTTATTGAAGACTAGATTATTTTCAAGCCATGGGTTTAAACCAGAAAGGTCGTTTGGCCTCGATGTCAGTTTTGTCACAAAATAGTCCAAGATATCTATGCCATAAATATTATTCTAGGGATGTGGGGACGAGATATTGACTAAAGATCACCAATATATATCGCATTGCTGTTCGCTTTTCTTTATTAAATCAATGATGATTTTGTTGAAACTTTTGAAAATAAGCAGCTTCATATTTTTAAGAAAAATTTCTTAGAGTGAAAGGAAAGAAATTATCTGCGATAGAAGTTACGAAAAAGCAGTGATGCTAATGTATTCTCTCCAGTTTCTAACTCTTTCCTCGATTTGAAACTTTTGTGAACCTTCGCGACACCAAAACAAAGTTAATTTCCTGGGCATAGTTAGACGTTTTTGTCTAATCATGAGTTTTTCGTCTTTTTTTAGGATCACAGGAATGGTGAAAGCACTACCAAAGTAAAACCGAGAGTTCGTTTCAACGATGAGGCCAAAACGCATTACAGATGAGACTCCATGAAAAAAGGCAAAGCTTCAATCTGTAAATTGTGGATGGATTAGACTTCAAAATATGGACTTATAAATACACTGTAAAAAATTTTTTTTCGTGGCATTGTTTTGATAGTTCTAGGTTCAATATTCGATAAAAATTTCTAAATTTGAATTTTTTGAATTAGAATAGCTTCCGTGAAGAAAACAGAGCAAATCCGGTGCTCTCCATTCAGGAAGGGTTTTTTTGTCGTTGTTATATTGGTTTCTAATTCATGTTTGCAAACATATTAAGATAAATTAAAAACTAAATTTATACTTTTTGCAGATAGAGTGCTGATTGCAGCGAACAAAACATTTAAACTGTTTCCAGGGTGATTCCCTTGCTGCACTTCCGCCAGTTCCCGTAATGACCTGGTAAAAAGGTTTAAAGGATGATAGCAAACGAGTTATTTCGGTGTTTTCGTTTATCTTATTCACTTTTGTTACCCGTTGAAATCAGTTCTAAATTTCATCTGCAGGTCAGAGTTGGTAAAAATAACTTAAGCTAGAATACAAAAGTCAACTTAGATTTGTAAAATAACTTAATAAGTTTTATTTTCGGATTAAATTAAAGGCTTTCCGGCGTAAAGTCACTGACGTAGGTTTTTGTTAGCGTTTTTTAGTGAAGTAACAATCAGGGCCCAGTTGTTCAAATGCTGGTTAACTTTAACCCTGGGTTAAGCAAGAACTTTAGGAGCAGTTTCTTCTCTGTGAAATGGTTTACATTTCTTATAAAATACTGTTGAGAATTTCCAAGGAAAAAACATGTTAATCCCAAAGTTACAGCTTAAAGCCATCTCTATAAGATTGAAAACAAAACCATGGGTTAAATATTTAACCCTGGGTTAGTGCTAATCGGCCTTTGAACAACTGGGCCCAGAATGTTTTTATTATCGGCTTATATTTCATTTTAACTGAAAGCAATATCCTGACTAAATTATTTCGTAATGCACCAGTCAGTGTAAAACCCGGCTACCACCTCCAAATTTGGGAAATTCGGGGAATTTTACTTGGAGAATCAATAAAAGTGAAAATTTATTCTTGCACTCGGAGAAAGGATGATGCGCAAATGTTTCCACACGACCCCGCCCCACAGTAAAAATGAGCTCCTCTAATTTACGGTCAGTTTTTTTTAGGAAAAACCGGTTCTTCTGTTTTGTTGATCAAGAAACACTCCAGTAGACTTTCAGGATTAGAACATCTGTGTTCCATGGAAACCTTTTTGCTTTTCGCACAACATTTAACAAGAATCTGTATTGAACATAGAAAGGAAAATTTGATCGGACTCACGGTCATTTTAAAGTGAATCTGTTTCAAAAACTTTACTGCTTGAATAATAACTTGTATACGTTGAAAATCTATCTAAATAAATTTGCGCAAAGCTGCTGTCGAGGATGGTTTTTGTACTTTGCAAATTTTGCAAGGATTCTAACCTTTTTCTCTCTACGGGACTTAGGCTTGCATTCCGTCATAAAATGAGATCTTTCACTGCCCAGTCTTCTATAAATAGCTTACCCGCATATTTCCCCGCATTGTTTTGTGAATGGGCAATTTTGTCCAAGTCCCCGAGTTGTTGCAAAAGTTACCGTTTCCTTGTTAAATTCCCCGCATGGCCCGGTGGGGTGGGGCAGGAATTACATTGACAGATCATAAACGTCAACATTTTTGGACTCTTGTATTTTTTATTATCGGCAAGCTGAAAAGGAATTATCTCTTGTCTTTAAGTAAATCTTTTAATCGTTTTCTAGTATTTATATTTTTGTATGGTTTCGAATATAAACATAAAATTTATGAATAACATCAATTATTCTACTATGTTTCTAAATCGTTGCCTGTTAAGCCTGGTTTTCACTTGCAACGCAAGCACAAGCACAAACGCAAGCATAAGTTAATTGTGCCAAGTGAAAACGGACGTCGACAAGCATAAGCACAAGAAGGCATAGTGCAAAATGTTTACTAGTTACAAGCCTTTGTTGAATTGACTAGGCTTTACACGGCCAATATGGCGGCAGATACTTTAAAGGTTCAAGTTCTGTTGTTTCTTACGGTGGCCCATAAGGCTAAACACACACAAAAAAAGCACCACTAAAAAAATAAAACATGAACGATAAAAAAATAAATAAATAGCACACAAAATGCACAACGGCAAATATAAAAGTTTACGATCACGATCAAATAATGATCCAGCTATAGTTGCAGTTTTTTACCTTGAAACAGTAGAAAACGAAGGCGGCTGTCCAGTTATCTTGAGAACTGACAATGGCACAGAGAACTCACTCATAGCAGCAGTTCAAATTTACTTCCGTTGTGATGGCCAAGATGAATATGCTGGTACTAAAGCCCATGTTTATGGATCCTCTCATTCTAACCAACGAATTGAGTGTTGGTGGTCTTCCTTCAGAAGGGCACGCTCTAATTGGTGGATTAATTTCTTCAAAGATTTCATTGATAGGGGAAAACTGAGTACCTCCAATCTACTTCAAATGGAATGCCTTTGGTTTTCATTTTCTGGCTTGATTCAGAAAGAATTAAATGAAGTATGTCAACACTGGAATAGTCATTACATTAGAAAATCAAGGCACGACACTGTTGCTGGTAGACCAGATGAACTCTATTACCTGCCAGAGTGTGTTGATGCAGAAAACCAATTGCAGGTTGTAGGGAGTGATCAGTTTCAAGATATGCTTCATTACTGTCATGACTACCAAGAGGAATATCTATACCTGGATTACTTCCAAACCATAGCATCGTTGGGTCAATTTGGGCATCCAAATAATTGGCAAGAGGCATTGGACTTATAAAGGCAGCTTTTAGCTGTGTAGCACTGTAGTACTGATTTTCCCTTTCCAAGTGACCAGATCACTTTTGTCTTGAGTAATGAAAGGGTTTAATGAAAAGTTTAATAAAACTACTATGGGCCAGTGTTTGTGTGGATTTGTATGGAGCCTTTGCAAAACTAGGACATTGATGTGGAGTCTAAGCCATGTTACTTGACAGTAATGAAGGGCTGGGGGCATATCCAACCTCTTTTGAAAGTGTTTGCTTTTCGAGTTTGCTATAATTTCTGGCAGGTCCCGAGAGGACTGTCCACGGGGCCAAGATTTTTCCTTAACGTAGCTGTAGTGAGTGCAGTTACGTTTTTTCATCCCGTGGATGCTGATTGGTCATCACCCAAATTTGTTTCTAGTTGCCTTTCTGTAACTGATAACTTCCAATTAGAATTCAAATATGATGATTAAAGCTTTTGCCTGATACTTGGAGCAGGCCAATGTTCTCCAAGTAAATATTGTTTCTTTGCTTATTATATAATGTAGAAATATGGGGCAATGTTTTTCAAATACAGACGATATGCAAAAAATAGCCAAAAGTAAGCAAAACATAAAAATGAGCCAAAAAGTCAATATAAGGGAGGGAGCACAATGTTATGCTTCCAATTTACAGATCTTTACAAGACAAGTTAGGTACTGGTCAATAAGTTTAGGAAGGGGGGGGGCCATGGCTGGAGCAGAAGCAAAAATGACAAAGCAAATAACATGACCCACCCCCCTGCAAAGGTATAAAATTTACTGACCCACCCCTCCCTAAAATAGAACATGGATGTTACTTTAAGACAATGTTTTGCATGAAAGCAACTATGTAATAAATTAGAAATGATTTTTACATATTGTGGTACTTGTGGTTTTCTTTAATGATTTTTAGAGATTAATTTGGTTTTTATAATTTTTATAAGTCTTGATATCAATTCTATCCATTTCGTGATTTATAACGGTTTATGTCTACGAAAAATTAACTAATTATGACATAAGTGTCTTGACATTAATGGTGGCCTCATGGCCCCAAAATACTTCCTGAAGATGAAAAAGAGAAGATAAAGCAAATACTCTTCATTCAGGACAAAAATTTTGCATAGGTGACGCAGCTTATCACGAACTTACTATGGCGGCAGGAGGAGAGGGGATGCCAAGATCCTACCTGATAAAACAATGCAAAGAACCATTAAACGACCTTTGTCATATCGAAAGAACCCCGGGAAGTGTTGAGGGAACACAGCTGAACTTTAAACAGGAGCTATGCAGTACAATTTGCAAGCATGTAAGTTTTTTTGAATTTTGTTTTGCCACCATCCCAGAACACATTACAAGCTTTACTACAAAATTTACAGTTATGTAGTAGTTTTATTAAGGCAAAATATGAGAACAAAAATAATTCTCAAACAAAAAAAATATAAAGTTGACTAAAGTATGCTAAAATAGAAACAAATCCAAAAGAACAAAACTGAATAGAACAAAAAATGAATACAAACGATAAAGT
>JANCMA020068514.1:0-15715 GCA_024336925.2 Zoanthus solanderi | reverse complement strand
TCATCCGCTTAACACTACGGAAACCGGAGATAAGCGCCGGCTCTATGGGCCACTAGGCTCGTAAAGGATTTAGCTTAGCTAGCTTGTTACCTTTCTGTACTTTTTACTTTTCAAGTGGTTGATTTAGCAAAAAAGTCAGAAAACGACAGCTAGATCAATTTCAGAGGTCACGGGTTCCAATCCCATTAAGTCGGAATTTTCTTTATATGCTTTTCTTTCGCAAATATTTTAATTTTAGTACCTAAATATCAAAACGCGCATTGGTGGAACAATTGTTAAAAGTAATTGAAGAATTAGACGTTGAAGTTAAAAGAAAGTAGTTCATTTCAACAGGAAATAAAAAACATGTCACCCAATCAGTTTGCCCGTTCTTCTGTCCCACGAGAGTTCGTTGTAAGCGGGACTGCCATCAACCCAATGTTTAAGGTGTACCTGCCTTTCTGTTCTTTATTACCCAAAATCATAACAAATTTACCAATAACTCAAAAACAATGTTTGATGTGCAAAACAAATCCGAACAACAATGCAACGTTACGTTATAGTTTTTTAAAAGTAACAATGTAACCTTAAATTTAAAGTGCAACTAACCCTTTTTCTATTTTTTTTTTTGTCTTCAAATTCCAAACATTTCCTCCATCTTGATTCAGGGAAGTTACAAAATCAACCTCAAATTAACTTGACAATTAAAGTTAAGACAATGATAGGCAATGGACCGAAAAATTCCGTTGGAAAAAACGAAAAGCTACCAAGCACCGTTTTCAAAAATTGTGATTTGCATGCACACCATTCTAATTCAGCCTTGACGTCCTGCGCGGTTAGTGCCAGTCCCCTACAAGACGCGGCCACGAACCAACATGGAGAAACTTTCTCGTATTTCAAAGTACCGTGCAAAATAAAAAAAAAACAAACAAGGGTTACTTGCACTTCAACGTAAATTTATTCTCATTTGATTTCTACATTACATCCAGGCATTGCATCAACAAAAAACTAGTCTTTCCTCCATTTGATAGACTGTGTACCTACAGGTCTTTCGTGGCAATGAAATAAATACCAAATTTTTCTGCAGATTTTTCTGGGGATCAGGTATGTCAATTCCCTCGGCAATTTTTGTAAATATATAAGAAATGATGTATATTCTTTGAAGCCAATGCGTTTGGATTTTTGAAAACTAAAGTTTTAGCCACGGAGGTGAGATGCTGTTTGTCGCAACATTTTTACGTGAAAACCGAAGCTCTGAAAAACCCTGAAAGTTCTAACATTTAACCTAAAACCGCTAAACGCGGTGTGGAACTTTAATCATAGTCAATTCAAATCCCTATCCTCCTCCAGGAAACTATCGGACAATCTTTAATGACGTCCTTGCTAACAATTTGCTTCTTTAAGTGACGAGAGAACAAAGATAAATAAAACTTACGTATAGAGCATGAAAAGGTTCGCCAAGGTATGTACATATAGTTGCTAAAACGAAACTGGTGTCCTTCAATCATTGTGGAACTTCCACTACAACATTGCGAAAACATTATTTATTATATCGTCACAGTGTAGTTCAAAGGCCGGTTAAATTTAACCCTGGGTTAAACAAAGAATTCAGCAAGAATTTATTCTCGAAGAAAAGATCTACGTTTCTTCGAAAATAGTGTTCAGATTTCCAAGAACAAAAAAACTTGTTAATCCTGAAATTACAGTCCAAAGAAGTATCTGTAAGTTGGAAACGAAAACATGAATTAATAATTCTACCCTTGGTTAGAGGTCATCGGCTTTTGAACTGTTGCACCCGGGCTCATATTATCAGAAGCCTATTTTTATGACCTATTAGAAACTTGAAGTCAAATTAGAAAACGCGGGCTTGTAGCTAACTTGAAGCCTCTAAAATGGGCACAAGGCCACGTTGATAACATAAATAATAGTGAACTTGAATGTTAGCAGCCATGGACGGCTGTTTCGGTCTTTTTGGCCTAATCAGCCCCGCATAACTAACAAACAAGCTCAGGTTCCCACAAAAGATAGCAAGTTAGTGGCTTAAACGACAAGCAACACGTATAGATAGCACATGCTCTTTAGTAGCTTACTCGATTCTACTAAAATGGGCACTAAGGCAACATGGAAACTTTGGCCGGTAAAGCAAAACTGGAAACCAAAACAGATCCATATCTAGATCATCCCGTACTCTTCCAACAAGACCACTAGCAGCGCATTCTAAGCATCGCTTTAATTCTTCTCCAGATTTCAAGAAATACAGCCAATTAAGGTTTGCGAAAACAAAAATTGTTGTCAGTCCGTTAACTTAAAAAACTCAGCTTAAAATACTGTAGATATACACTGACAACCTAAACTCGGAGATCCATGACCTAGTGAAGGACAACTGCAAACGGCAGGTTCGGGTGCTTGAGATACTTCAGTGACTTTCCTCCAAACACCGTGTGATTTGAGAAGGCCTGGACGCGAGTTCTCGTACTACGAGGAACCATATCCTTGCGCCACAGTTCAGACGCTTCTGTAGCGGCGAGATCAAACTTAAAATTGTGCTTTTTTACTGAGAAATCGTGCAGCTCCATGTTATGTAGAGTCTTTACTTGGCCTGTTTGGATGTTCCATGAAAACACGAAGCCAGTCGATTTTAACGAGGGGCTGTTGAAAAGATCAACAATGACGTATCAGTAATAACCATATAACGTATATATTGGAAAAAAAAACGTTGCGGCTTTCAGCATTTTTCGCACTGTGTTAATTTAAGGGCTGACGTTCAAAATGGAGTTGAAAATTATTGTAGAACTTCTTGCAGCCTGATTGACTTAAAGGGGCATGATCACGACCCGGGCATGCGCACTGGCTTTGTTAGGCAATAAATTAAATGATCAAGAATAGACTTTCAACTACAAACTAATTAGTTGTAAAGAGTTGGTCGTAAAAGCCCACAGCGACCATGACAGGCGGTCGTGTTAAAATTACAATGTGATTATGTTTCACTAAAAACATTCATACACGTTATTTCCGAGAAACTGATGGGGATAAGTATTGAGCCCCGGTTCTTCTCGTGCAAGGAAAAGCAGCACCGCCTGTACTGCGCTGATATTTTTTTCACTTAAGTAATCTGTACTCTATACGCCACATTGGATCTTTTTCACAGCGTCTTATGCGATATTTGATTTGTATATGGTGTGAGATCGCATGTGAGTTTAAAATACAAATACATACAAATTTATACTGGCCCCAGTCCACCCTGAGAGCAACCTCCGCTCCCTTTGCCCAAACCATAGCTCAGAGAACTGCTAACAACAAACATGCACATAAAAATGGTTTTTCGCTAACAAGATGAGATCCAAATTACACTTTTCCTAAACAAATACGTTCAACCAACCCATACCTATACCCACACCTATACCCATACCTACACCCACACCTATACCCATACCTACACCCATACCTATACCCATACCTATACCCATATCTATACCCATACCTACACCCACACCTATACCCATACCTATACCCATATCTATACCCATACCTATACCCATAGGTATAACCATACCTATAACCATACCAACACCCATACCAATACACATCTACCCATACCCATACCTATACCCATACCCATACCTATACCCACACCTTTACTCATACCTATACCCACAACTATACCCATAGGTATACCCATACATACACCCATACCTGATATTCATACCCATACCTATACCCATACTTATATCCATATCTATACCCATACCTATACCCATACCAATACCAATACACGCCTACCCATACCCATACCCACACCTTTATCCATGTCTATACCCACAACTATACCCATAGGTATACCCATAGGTATACCCATACATATACCCATACCTATGATATCCATACCCATACCTATACCCATACTTATACCCATACCTATGATATCCATACCCATACCTATATCCACATACTTATACCCATACCTACACCCATAGCCAAGAAACCTACCTAGTGCTGACTGGAAGACCATACTTGATTGTTGTCTCCTGCTTAGTGACGTAAACCAAAATCTTCATCAAAACTATAACATCAGCAGAGTGCGGACAGGCAGTGATGATTTCAGTGTCATAATCTCTCAAGGACTTGTACTGCGCACGAAGGGTTTCATGGGTGTCGATCAGTTTACAAATACATTTCTCCAGATCAAGTGAGACCTGACTTATGATCACAAACGGGGACTTGTAGCGCGAGAAATCGTTTTCAAATGCAGTGTAAGAATGTTGGATGTTGTGGGTGCTAACACACCTCAAAGGCTCTGGGGCAGGCGGAGAGGTCACAGTAACTGGTAGTATTGTTTCCAATTCGTAAAGACTACTAGGGTCTTCCATACTATCTTGTGGTATTAAGTCTCGACTAAAAACTTTAAGGCAACAGGTAGTTAAAAGACTACAGTCTTCTTCTAAACTGGTGGCAGATCCGCCAAATGGACTGTCTTGCTTTTCGTTCAAAACCTTTTTATCATTTTCTACTACACATTCCTCACCAAATGTACCAAATATTGAACCAAGCTTAACTTCTTCATTCTCATTTTTGATGCTATCTGAAAATGTGTTATTTATAGGCTCTTTAGATTCATGCTCTTTATTAGAGTTTCTTCTTAAGTTTCCTTTTTCATCCGGGGCAGATGTAAAGCTGCTGTCATTTACCAGTTCTTGCAGTTTCTTTTTGTTGGGGTTACTTATTGTTTGATCCTGCTGTTCCTCTTTGAGTAAATGATCACGGCAAGGATTTTGACAGTTAGAAATATTACAGTCTTGCTGCTCCAAATAGTAATTATGGGAAATAAAAAGCTCACACTGGTGTTTTTGTTTGTCTGGCTTCGATCCAGAAACAGAAGTTGCTGAAAAAACACTTAATTTTTCAGGAATATCACATGAAAGACTTCCATCATCATTTGATACACCTGAAATGTTTACACCACCAATGTTCCTATCTGAAATACAAGTATCTTTAACCTTTCTGTGCGCACCTTGATCACAGTCCCCAAGTTTTTTATCTATGATATTATCCGTTACTTGACTGTCTGCAACATTCGCCATACGTGAAAGGTTTGTACAATCATTGAACTCATGTGAAAAACATGTATTGCTTTCCTTTTTGTGTGCGTCTACTTCATACTCCTCCACGTTTACTCTTGTGCCATCATTAATCACTTGATTGTCTGTACTCATTACACCTGACACGTTTCTAACAACGTTCACGCTTGAAACACAAGCACTGTCAACATTTCTGTGACAAGCTTGCTCAACTTCCTCGAGTAAACTTGGGATGTTTTGAGAGTCAAAGCAGGAATTTGAATAACTAGGAGACTCAGATTTTCTGGTTAGCAGGTTCCTGCAAAATCTTCTTTCTTCTTCAGATGATGACGTTACAACTTTGAGTGCAAGAAGTGAATCCGACGTGTTGAACAACATAATTTTATCCATTTGTAGATAGACGGAAGGGTTGAAAACAGGAAACGGAGGTAGAAGGTTGTACTTAAAATGGATGGCAAGGGAATGTTCAAGACAATAACCAGATTGCTTCTCTCTAACGCTAGATGAAATATTTACACATGATTTGCATTTTGGGCAGGGAGTCCTGGGTGGAGCGGCGCACACAGTTATGTAGCACATATGGTTAGCTTCTTCGTTGTTGCCATGACTGTCAATCAAATAGAAGAAAAAACCATAATATGAAAACGACTCTTTACCCAAAACAGCAAAAAAGGTGTCTGCAGTTACCAAACTTAAGCTAGTCTTTTAGTCAACACTAATTTTTGCAAATATTTGATCAGTTTCCAGATTTGTTGAACATTAGTGTGAATGACACTAAAACTTCACACCAGCTAAGACACCTTTTTACCCACCCACTCTTACTTAATTTTGGTCAAAGGCAATGTAACTCAAGACAACATATATAATATATTTTAATATATTTATATATTTCTATTTGGCTACAGTAAATACTTCTGTCAAAACTTGATTAAATTAATAGGGCCAGGTGCTTTATATTCCTACAACTGAAATTGATTCTGAATTGCTCAAAGGGAGTCTTACATCCACTGGAGATTGCTTCAAAATAATTCAGAGGGACTCTATCAAAGTCAAGCTATTTACATAGTTTTCATTTCATTTTTTCTTGTTTCTTTGTTTAGCATTGACACTGTTTTGCATAGTTTTGTCCTGTTGCTTGCCATTGTTCTTTTGTTCAAGTCTGTTATTGTACTACTGTTATTAAATGTTTTTGACTATTTATATTGTAAGTTGACATATTTGCATTTATAACCTGATGATGGTGCATGTTGCACCGAAACGTAGTTTACTAACTTTAACATTTATAGTAAATTGTACATCAGTATCTATTCTTATAAAAATTTGGATAGTACGTGCGTTTTAATTGGTTAACAAGTGTGTTTTGATAGGGTTGTGAAGAAGCACAAAAATGACGTGAGCGATTTGATTGGCTGTCTCCAAGTTGTGACAGGGCTCTACACTAACGGTAGCCAACTAGCCAGAGACTAGTAGAAATTAAGTTTTGGCTAGTAAGTTTTCTATTTCCACTAGCCACTTTGACTAGGAAACAAAGTAAAATTGACTGAACTAGTTTCTGTTTTTCTCAAGGATTTCATCTCAGAATTGCAATGCTTGGCTGATAAAAACCTTCTTTGGCTAGTAACATCTAAGTTGCCTTTAGCCACTAGACTAGTAAGCTGAAATGTTAGTGTCGAGCCCTGTGTGAGAATGTTTTACAGTTTCATGAAAGAAGTAAAACTACACATATGTGTGCAAGTTTCGAATATCATCTTTCTCTTTGCTTAGTCGGAAAAAATTTTACAAAAAAAACACATTCTCCATGCTTTCATAGCCTGGTGAAAACTGAGGCAAACGTTGAGAAGAATCCGAGAGCAAATGGATCTCGGATTTTCATTTTCTCAAGAATTCTCACACACGTTGTTCACAATTCTCAAATATAACATTAACTTATACTGCAGGTCAGTTGACAGTAGAGGCAGTTACTCTTTTTACCAAAAAAAAAAAATGGAGTCAAGTTTGGAGTAAATGAAAGTAAAACTAATGTTCAAATCTTGGCAATGAGAGGGCTCAAACGCAATACTTTTTTGCTGTAGGGCAAAAGCCTTTAAATGTAAACTGTGCCACTTATTCTGCTCTACAACCCTTAGGTGCATTCAACGAATCCATATATTATGCAAAATATAACAGAAAATTAAAACTAAAAGAAATTTTCTAAGTCCACAGGTAGCCCAAGCTCATGCTTAAGTCATCTAAAATCCAACCCCCTGGGTCAGGGGGTTATTAAGAACAACAGGAAGACACAGTGAGTGCTTTTCTTAACTTATATTTGAATTTAAGCAAAAAATATCATACAATCAAAAACCCATATATTTTCTCTGTTCTTATACTATAATCAAACATTTCTCATTTTGAGCTTGGGCTACCTGTGGTAAGTCCAGCAACATTTACTAAGCAGAATATTTTATCAATTTTAAATTATAGTTAGTGAAAAGTCCACGCCATACTTACCAGATCCCACAAACCACAACTTTACTTTCATCCATAGATTGAGAGATAATTAAATGTAAATCACTATCAACTTCTTCACCAACAAACAATGGTACACTGTGTATCTGAAAGCAAAACAAAGTAAACTTAACTCCAACATTTTCCAAAGTAGCCTAACCAACTGTGGCATGATGGAAGGCTTCTGCAACCAAAGTCCCTCAACTGTCTGACCCTGTATATACTTGTAAACAGGTTCTGAAAAGCCCCGTAGGGAGAAGTTGTATATATATACATATACACATACTATAACCTCTAAAACACCATTTTATACATTCTTCAGACTTGAAAAATGTTTGTGAGGTCAAGATGTATAACTTGAATTTTTCCTAAATAATATTTTCTGAAAACCAAAATTTTCCAAATCTAGAAACAAGACATTTTGTCTATCATGAAATTAATGCAATTGCAACTTTTTACTTGCCAAGAATGAAAGTGATCTGAACTGGCCTTTGCAATGCACTTGTAGCAATTTGAGAAAGAAAAAAATCCATGAAAAGTTTTCCCTTGTTTCAACATCATAATCTCATCCTTACAGAGTGGTTGCAATTGTTATAAATATTAAATTACCTTCATTCTATTGCTTTCTTTTTTTTTCATTACCTTTGCAAAAAAACTTAGGAAATTATTATCTTACATCAGCACAATAATTGAAGTAGTACTGTATAAAGGGAAGGTACAGGCTAACTGCATATTTGACACAGTATGAAAATTTCAAAGAGGGAAAGAAAATGTTCTTGAAACTAATAAATTTATGTTTTCGTGGAAATCCATAAATCAATTTCATGACATATGTATTGCAACAGAAAACAGTTGAAGTCACATTGACTTAAAACCTACCAGTTTTAATGGTTTTCTTAAGCAAAACTGCCACCAGTGAAGAGTGTAGTGAAACAACAACATAGGGAAGCTGTCCTGTGGCAAGACACTGAGCTGATATGATAACATATACTGCCCACACTTTGTAAAGCCAAGAAAAACATGCCTGAAAATTATATGATAAAAGTACTTTTTCTGAGTAATGAAAAAAAAAATTTTTTCTCAATAATTTCAATTTTAAAATACTTCTTTTATTTAAATATTGACCCTTATTGAGGTTTAAAAAGGTTTCAGGTCTCTGTTCAAATTTTTCTGTTCAGTTTTGTTCAAGATTTCTAAAACCTGCAAAAGAATACATAACTCAAAAAAAGGCTGGTTGCAGACAAAAGAATATCATGAAAATAAAGCATGAAAATACAAAGCCATGCAAATTTCACTTGTGCTTCAGTAATAATGCATCCTTTACATGAAATTAGTTTTAACAGAGTTATATAAAAAGCTAAATCCTTTAAGAGCCATGTGGCCCATGGAGCCGGCCCTTATCTCCAGTTTCTGTAGTGTTAAGCGGATGAGAGTCTTTGGCTCCCCCTGGACGGGACACTAATCCATCGCAGGTTAGCTCCCAGCAGATGCTGGTACTCATTTAACAACCCCGGAAGGATGGAAAGCTGAGTTAGCTTAAGCGGGAAAGAAAGTCACACAAATCAGTTCAAATCTCGGCAGAGCCGGGCATCGAACTAGGGACCTTGTGGTCGGAAGGCAAAGATCTTACCAACTGCGCCAACCATGCCCGCCCAGACAAGTTAAACTACGGATTGAAAAATGGATCAATCCTGTAGAAAAAGCACATGACCAAACCAAGTTTCAAAAGAAACAGCTGTCTGCGGTTGCTGACTTTTTCCGAGCTCCTACTCATATTGTTTCACTGACAAGTTAAATTTCACGTGATACATCAGCCATTCATTTATTATTCTTGTCTTGATTACTTGCCATTCTTTTTTAGAAAGGTTAGAGAACATAAGAGTTTTGCCAATCGAAACGTCGTTATGCTATGTATTGAAATTAATTTCAACATTTTTAGATTGTCATCGAAGTTTTCTTGAAGGAAAAGTTTCTTTCGTTGAACGCAGCAAGCTCAATAATATCAAATAAAATGTAAGGCATACAGCTGCACTTTGTCTCTATGGAATTAAAGAGGGACTCTGGTCCATTGCTCCAGATGAAGACGTCTCTAACAAGTACCGATGATGCCCAATTTCAAGTAAACACGAATGTTAACCTAATAAGCTAGTAGAGTGTTCTACCACCAGAGGTATCCTTTTTAACAAGCAAGCAGCTTAAATTGATCTACCACAGGGGTTGACACTTCTAACAAGCAAGCATATAGAAAGATAGGCTACAACTAGATTTAACCCTTCTTTCATGCAAACTGAGAACACAGGATAAATAGGGCAACTCTCTATTGTAAAAGATGACCCTTCTAGCCTCTAGGTCCTATTTCAGCTCAAACACACACATACACAGAAAGAGAATTAATATTATTTGATACTTGTCCATTCTTCAACAACTCAACTTCATTCTGTGAGCAAATACAACTAGCCCCAATAACAACGGACAAAACATGTTTAGCTCAATTAAACAATAATCATCAGAATGTAAAGGTTTATCAACAACGTCATCACCATCATCTAAAAATTTATTTATTTATAAGAAGAAATTCTATTTACATAACCACACGTAACCCAAGAAAAAAACAACAAATGTGACTCCTTGGAAACTCGTTTACAATTGGTAGCCTTGATTTTCAGCAGCATTCTAGTTATGTCCGTTCAGATATCTATTTGAAAAAAACACTCTCTGTTCGAATTAATTATTTGAGAAGTTATCAACCAATTCCAGCTTATTTCATATCTCTTTTCAGAACAAGACTATCACTAATAAATATATACACAATACAAAATGATTACTGGGATAGGATTATTGCTGATGAATGTGGTTTTATTCAATTTTGGATCACATTCCGAATTCCAAACTCTGAATTTCCTTGTTATTATATTTCGCATTCCCTTAAGTGGATTCCATATTTCCTTGCTTCGTTCCAGTACTTTGTTTAGATAATGTATCACTTCTCCCTCTAAAGAAAAGAAACAAAACCTCTACATGAAACCCAATGTTATTCTGTGGAGCATGCGCGAACATGTGAAATATATAATTTTATTGAGTTTTAATTTGTACGAAAAGATATTCAAACATTATCTTTCCAAAATTTTTGACGAGTAAGAAACAGATCCGCCCAGAGCTGTCCTTTTTTCTCTTCAGTGGACAAAAATGACAAAATTAATCCACACAAGTGCAAGTTTTAATCAACGAAATCTGAATCCGTTCCCGGGAATCCGGAATTCAGCCAAAGGACCGCAGAATCTACTTAAATTAAAAAATCCAGAATTTAGTAAAGAAAATACGGAGTGTAGTCAAGGACATCTGGAATCCAGTCAAACGAAACAAGAAACTAGTCGTGGAAATCCAATATCTAGTCAAGGGAATCCGGAATCTAGTCGTATGAAGTTAGTTACCGAAGATTGGAATGCTATCAACGGAATCCAAGCAGAATAGGATTACAAATCCGGCAACTGGTTGACTAGATTATCAGTTTTGTAAACTAGATTCTAGATTCTATGATGAGCTAAAATAGATCCAGATGTTTGATTAAATATTCTGGATCTGGGAACTTATTACTAAGATATCCAGACTCCTTACCATAAAAGATTTACTGATTCCAGGAAAACTTTACATAGGACACTTCAAAGGAAAAATTCAAACCGTTTCATTGCAGTCATAATGAAATCACACACTTCTATAAACCATATAGTAAATAATACACACTATATCCCTGCTGTTCAATGATTAGGTCAAACAGGGAATTAAATAAAAATAAAACATGGACACCCATTTCTTCTCAAAATGATTTGATACTGGCAGAGGTTCCAAGCGTTAGTCCATCGCAATAAAGAACAAGAAACTTTAAACCAAGAATTTTTAAATGGCGTTAATATTCTTGTTTAACAAATTAGATATTGAAGTTTGCCTTATACAATTGTTCTTTTTATAACATTTAATGTCTTCTTTTTTTTTTTATTCACATACAGTAAACCACGCAAGGTCCACAAAACTAGTACCAACATCTGCTCAGCCTTGTTCCCAGGGCTTCTCCATTGGCAGAGAAACCAAGAGAGAAGCCCTGGAAACTAGAGTGACATCTGCTGGGAGGTAACTCACCATAAATTACTCTCCTACACTCAGAGCTCAAAAAGTGTCATTTCTAAATCCCATGAGCAACAGGAATTGTTGAAGGATTTAACTAAAGTTGTTCTGAAGAAGGACTAACGCTGGAAACATCTGCTTAGGTTAAAACATTAAAGTGTTAAACCTTGAGGAGAAGGAGTTTCTACAAACATTAGATAACAACGACTGGGGCCGGACTTGTAGCAGGAAAAATTGCCAAACAGATGAATTTTAAAGTCATGCTTAAAGGGAACCTGGACTCCAAAATAATTTTTTGATATGTTAAACTACATCTGTTTGGGATTTCACTTCATTTCAGAAATGTTTTTATACCAATTCCTCGATCCGTGTCTTTAGAAATAAATTACAAAATGTGCTAGCTCAAGCAGATTGAGAAAGGCGCCAAACTTGCACCCGCGATCAAACAAAGTTGTCAAAACCTGAAGTAACAACGTCAAATGACCACGTCCAATTCTTTTTTTGACGAACTATAAGCCTTTTGTGAATGTGATTTTTAAACAGATAAAGCTTTATACAAATGAATATAATGTCTCTAATTAATAATTTCGTTAAAAATTCCTACGAAAAACACATTGCGAATTTTCAATTTAACTTTGTGACGTCAGAAGCAACTGCTCTGAGCCCGTAGTAAAAGTGCAGCAAGTAAGTCAGTAAGGCTTTACTGACCCTTTTGTAGCAAAATTATTTCCAAATTTAGGTCAGCAAATCGCTCTAAAACCTACATTTTTGAAAGCTTCAGGTTCCCTTTAACTTTTTTTGCACATAGTTGCAAACGATATTTACACTTCTGGCGACACGTAAAAAGAGTAAACATACTGTATGGTGATCGCAGTTTTATAATAAGGTATGGATAAGTTATGGCTTTGTACCAAGTATTTTTTAACTTTTTGGATACTGATAGCATCATAAAAAGACTCATCATTCTGTTGGCTCGACAAATATTCGATTGCTACCAAAAGATCAATTAAAACCATGACGTCAGTAGCAGAGTTTTTACCTTGTATCAAATAGACATTGCATCATAGAAAAATTCCAGAAAAACTGTTCATCATCTCCAAAAATAAAATGACAAACCAAACCATTTATATGTTTCTGCGTAAAAACAAAAAGTCATGGCCTTTTTTAAAATCATTTTTGCGAGTGTGACTTGATGTTGTTATGCAACTCAAATTTACAGTCCCCGCAAGGAAAAAATTCTGGAAACACCTCTCTTCCTTCCCTATTTTGTAAGATTACCGATGTCAAAAAACCACTGATATTATTTTTTGTCGTTGTTATTTAATATTTCTAAAACGTCCCACATGTTTTTGACCCGCGATACAAGGCCCACAGGGAAACCAACAAGCTTGGGGCTTGTCAACGATACCATTCCCACAGGAAGACCAAGGTGAGAAGAAGTGCAAGTGTGCTCAAACGCAGTGTCCATTTTACAGCAGGCGGTTCTTCCGGAAATGTAACTACTTCCATTCTTACTTTTCCGTCTGATGGTATTACACCATTGGCTAACTCAATGCCTTCTATGGTTGCCGCTTCTTTGCCTTGGGGAAAAGTAAATAACATCATTTAGTTAGGTTGGAAAACATGTTGGCTAATGGAACAGTAATTGTCAACAGCTGTTTCTTTGTTGGTTTATAGTGATCTAAAGTTGGATAGAAAGAACTGCCTGGTGCAAAAGTGCAAAAGTCTGATTTTAAAAGCCTAACTCTAACGAAACTTGAATATTTATTTTCCAGCCTTCATGATCAAGGAAATTGTATCAGTTGCAGTAACAGTCAAGTGAAACATCTTCGTTTAATGTGCAAAATGTCAAAATCTCTATCTCGAAAGGTTTAAATAGATGATCAGGACCCAGTTGCATTAATTGTTCAAAAGCCGATTAGCAGAAACCCAGGGTTAAATTCTTAACCCATGCTCTCCTCTCTAACCTTATAGAGATGGATTTGAGTTGTAATTGTGGGATTAGCAATTTTTTTCCCCATAACCTTTTCTTAAGCAGATGATTAGAAAATATAAAGGAAATTTTGGAAAGGAAAAAGTTCGAGAACAAACGCCAAACCGTCGCTCCAAACAGATGCAAGGTGTAGCTTTGATGATCAGACGATTTGGCATCCTTCCCTTAAACATCAACTCCAAGAAAAATTTACAAACACCCTAAAATTCACTAAAACTAAAATTTCTCTTAATAATCAGCTTTTGCTAAACAGCTTTTCAGCCTCTTAAACCTTATTGAAAAATTTGAAAATATTTATGAGTTCTTCTCCTTCACCACTCTAGTTCGCTATGACAGGGATTAGGAAATTTCCAAATATTCATTGAGATATGAGGCAAAATAACTTGAAATTTGACGAAAATGGCGCAAAAGGGGAAGTGCCCCCTTAAAGAAAAAATCGCTGCTTGAATTTTTGCTTAACTTACGATTAAAGTTAACTAGCTTTCGAACAACCCATTTTAGTGTTTGGTCGTTGCTTTATTTTCGCATGTTGCTAAAGTAAAAAAAATATAAGCTAGTAGTAGCTATCGCTAAGTGCCAACGAGTAAAAAAAAACATAAATAAATTTTGAAGGTTTTAAAGAGAAAGTTGTTGAACTCTTTGATTGTTTAAACTTCATTTTTGTCACAATGACACAAATTACGCTATTCGGAAATAACTGACGTCAGCTTTTTTGCCACAGAAACTTTGCAATATCGGAAGCAACGTCTGTGTAAATGATGTGACAAAGAAGGTAGTAGTGAAATTCAACACCAAAAAAAAAAACTTTGCTGAAGGAAACTTTATTTATTTGGCGCAAAATTTGCTAATGAAAATTTTGCTCGCTTAACACAAGTTATTGGACTTTTAAATGAATGGCTCTTTGCTAACACAAGTTCTTGGACTCTTGAAATTAATGTCCTTTTGCTAACACGAGCTAACGAATCAAGATTTTTTCTGCCTACAACTTGTACCAGATCTCGTGTAGAAACGCCTTTATAAGCTGCCGCCTCGCCAGCTTCGCCTCTTGGCTCGGCTGTTGACAATTAAAGTTAAGAGTTTGTTTAAATCAAAGAGTTTACCTTTCGTTTTATGATACTTGACCAATTCAACCTCCGTTTTGACAGAATCTTCTAAGGCAACTCCGTTCTCATGACTGTGAGGATTTTCCGACATCGCTTCATGACTGGCCCTAGCCCGCTCTGCTTCATCCATGTCCGTAGGAGACTGGGCAAGAGGAGGTTCGTCGATGGTACTCCAGGTGAGGCCACCAAGCTCGTCACGTGGAATCTCTTTTGTAAATAAGCTCACGACCACCATTACCACTAATATTGCGCCAGATACAATGAGAGCTGGGAGAAAATGTAAACCATTTAATTCCAAAGTAATGTAATGCGAAGCTCTATTTCAAAATTTATTCAAACAGCGATTGCTGATGTACACCAACGACTATTCGTCGATTGAAACTGTCAAATTGATACTTTAAATTCAATATTTTTATACCATATTTTCTTTCTGTTTTAGTTTTCTTAAGATTAATTTTTGAATAAAAGCGTTTAGTTCCTCTTTCTAAATGTCTGAAAAGCGAGAAAGGGACGCCATATTGCATTACCTGTTTACATCCCGCAGACCCTATCACTTGAGAGATAGCGAGTACGGTAGCTAATCAGATTGCAGTACTAGCAATAAATAGTAACTAGATTTGTACTAAAAGATAATAGCTGTTTTGGCAGCGAGTGAGCTTTTATTGACCTAGTATTCGACTAATAGGGAGCCATAGTATAGCATAGTATAGAATTTTCTGCAATGCATTCTGCTTTATGCGCTGCGAGGAAAATATTCAAATTAAGCACACAAACAAGTGCCTTATTTAATTGAATCGAATATACGACTACCTCCATGTAAGTAGGGCTTTCCAGATTGTGCTCGGCACTTTTTTAGCGCAATTTGGCTTTGGGAGCACCATTTTGATCAGAGAGCACTTTTTTGGCCAAAGAGCATCTTCTGACAACTTTTTTGGTAAACAAGCAGATTTCTAGCTTATTTG
>JANCMA020068415.1:0-15717 GCA_024336925.2 Zoanthus solanderi | reverse complement strand
ATTTATTTAAAACACAGGAAAAAATTAAACGTCAAGTAAAATTTTCTGAAATCATCTTTAGAGTATTGAAAGGACCCTTCAAATGTTGAATTTATGCAAAAATGGTAGAATGATATAAATTTTATACTGTACAATGCCAGACATTAATCATTGAGTCATTTGCACAAAAAAATTGAGGTAATGGTGTGAATTATAGAAGAACTTATTATTGTCTATCTGATGTTACTGTGATAGCATAGTATTTGCAGTAATTGAAATTTGATGTCTGATTGTTCATCTAAAATATTAATAGCAGTCAAGCAGTCTCCTTTCGGTTCTTTCCTTAAAATTCATTGCTTTAATCAAACAGTAAGAATTTGTAGATTTCTTAGCCATTATTCACATTAATGGGATCAGTGTCCACAGCTATAGAATCCAAGAGTAATAGAAGTTAAAACAACCATTTAGACCCACTCATGAGTGTTTTCATGTGTGTGTAGGCCACCTAGTTCATTGCAGGGAATAAGGTTATATATTATGTCAGGCTTTTATTTAATATGTATTCTAGTTAACCTTTTTCATTTGTTGTGATAAAGGATGTTGCAAGGCAAAAAAGCAGTTGACAGTAATAATGATGGTGGACCACAGTTTGCTGAAGTGTTTGTTGTGGTTTGGGTCGGATCATTCGTTATTACAATTAATTCAAAACTTTTAGGTGGTCAAATGTAAGTAATATCAATAACCATTTTGTCAAATTATTTTAGCTTCATATAGCCAACTGGTTAGTCTAGTTGGTAAGGTGCCAGTCTATCGAGCGGGAGGATCGGGTTGGATTCCCAACTGGACCAACACTCAGGGTCTTAAAATAATTGAGAAGGTGCTGCCTTTGCTCTTATAAATTATTTGCAAAATTAATGGTTAGTCTTTCAAGTCTTCTCGAATAAGGACATTAAACTGTAGGCCCTCGGAGACATATCTGTGTTTATGTGTGTCTGTCATGTGAAAGGTCTCCATTCACCTTAGTAATTGATAAATATACTGAAGTTGCTTACCATTGTTTTTTTTTGAAATCATAGTAAGTATTAGTATATACCACATAAGTGAATTTAGTACTTTTCTCGCACACTGATTTGCTAGCTCGGAGGTGATTAACCAAGTACTATTCACCTCCAACACCAAAAGATAAACAAAATGGCTTCCCATTTTGCTTTGGTTTCAAAATGTCACAAATAAACAGTTATAACTTTTCACCCATTTTGGGCTATTTTCCCTAAATATCCCTGATTTTTCTCTTCTATATTTATTTGTGGTTGCCCAGGGGGGTACTCACCAGACTTTTGGGGTGGGGTGTGCTGTTGGACCTTCACAAACTTGATGTTAAGGTGCACAGCATTTGCATAGACTACATCAGTTGATTTGGGCAAATTCATTATACCTACTAGGTATTTGTACAAGAGTTAAGTTTTTATTATTATTTCAGTGGTATAATCCAAATGGGGCTGTTTTGATCATGATTTCGCTCATGATGATAAGTGAATACACTGTACTTTTGAAGATCACATAGAATGTATCCAACATCTATCTATATAAATGTCATAAATGGAATGCTTTGTCAGTGTTTCAATAGAAACAATTTTGTACATTTTTAAGTTTTACACCATTGTGGAAGTAAAGAATGTGTACTGACGTTTCGGACTGTAGTCCTTCATCAGAGTGAATTCAAATGCATAAATGTCATTAACATTCTTTACTTCCACCATGGTTCAAAACTTAAAAATTTACCAATCTATGCATATATTCTGGCTTGTAATTTTGTCCTAAAATGTCCATTTTCAAGCCATTTTATCTCAAAAATTTTAATTTTTCCCTAAAAAGTTCATCTGGGCTATAAGAATTCCTGTGTAGGTTTGAAAAACAACTAATTTTACAGTTGATATGAAACTCGTAAAACTGCTGTTTTTCTCTTTTATGCAGATCATTTTTCCAAAGTGTATGTGTTCTTGGTTATTGCATTTTACCACTGGATGTAGCTCTACTTGTTTGCAAACTAATTCTTTTGGCTGGAACCCAAACCACAGCTCTATTTGCAATTAGATTCATTGTTGTTATACTGGGCTTTCTGTGGTCAATATTTGGTGAGTAAGAATATCTGAAGGCATTTTATTTTGGTAGTAACAGGTTGCCTGGCATTTAATGTGTATTTAAAGCACTTAATTAGTTGAAAGGTCGAAATTTGAGTGCATACATGTTTTTGTTATATATACTCTAGGTCCTATGATTTTCAACTAGGTTTCTATTTAAAGATAAACATAAAATTAAAATACATAATTGCATTATAAATCACTTCAGTCTGTATAAAATTGACATTGATTTGACTTGCACTGTTAAAAAATAATTTATCTTTAGTTTAACAGTTTGAAATGACAGATTGCCTTTAGAACTTTTTGCATTATTTTATCACTTGTGTTAAGGTTTCTTGCATATTTTCCACAACATAATTGTTTGACTACCAAAGTTTGAAAATTATCTTTAATCCAAATCAGTGGGCAAATACTGATCTGCCTAAACCAAGAAATGGATTGATCCATTTTAAAAGGGATTTACAAACCTTTTAGGAAGTGATCACTGTGTACTTGTTGTGCTTTGACTCTACTCCTTTCCATGGTAGAGAAAGGTTCAAGAACTAGTACTAAAATTCCACTCAGCTTTCCATACCAGCTGCTTCTGGAAGCTAACCTGTGATGGATTAGTACATCCCTTCAAGGGTAGTCTAAATCACCTATAAATTTATTTTAATTTGCTTAAAACTGATAAGCACTGGCTCCAGTAAGCCACTGTGGTCATAAAGAAATTAGCTTTAATGAGTTTATGTTTGCCTAGACCTTCTTATTAATGATATATAGTCAGTGTTGTTAAATGTGTTGTTTATAAATTATTTAACGATTAGACCTTGAGGAGAAATGAACTATGAGTCAGTAGCCCATGAGGCCCTAGGCTGAATGGGCTATTCATACTTGTAATCCATGAGGCCGAGAGGTCTAGTAGGTTTATACTAAACCTACTAATCAGTCAAAAACAAAAAAGGATGTACTAATTAAATTATTGATCAAATCCTTTGATATTATATAGCAAAATGCGGCTCATTACTATTTTGATCTGTCATCTTTTCTCTACTAGTAGGCTATCACAATTAGACCTCTAGTAGAGTGGCCAATCAGAATGCAGGATGTGTGTTAGACTGTTAGTAGGTTATACTAATATATTATAGATTAAGATAGGACTCTATGCATGTTCTGATTGATCAAAAACCTTCTTGTTGTTGTCATTATTTTTATTATTATTACTGAGGTAACAGAGAATATTAGAGAATAAAACAGAGAAAAAGCATGTTTTGTTGTTTTTCAGTATTCCTGGCAAGTAGAATCTATATTATAAAGCAAATGAAGAAGCCTAAGCTGTGTATTATACTGTGATAAAACATGATAGGCATTTGAGAACACTTGAGAAATGTAAAAAACACTCGGCTATGGCTCCTGTTTTCTACATTTCCCTCATATTCTTAAATGCCCATTGTGTGTTATCACAGTCTAATACACGTCTTAGGTTTCTTCATTTGCTTTATAATATAGATTCTACTTGCCACAAATAGTGGCAGATAGAAGGCTTCTGTATTTGTTAATTGTTGAATCAATGAAAATATGTGATGGGTAAGTTTGTAATGACAGTTTCATTTCTCTATAGCTGCAGTGGTGTTCCTTGGGGATAGTCAGCCCACAAATAGAAAGGCCCTCGCTGTGTATCCTATTTGCCTTTTTTATTTTGTAATCAGTTGGATGATTATTTCACATTCCGGATAAACTAGATTATGTGGTATAAAAATAATGTATTGTAAATACATAATTCTGATCATCATATTGCTAGTCCTTTAAACTCTCAGAAGTAATGGTAAAAGTCCAGTATTCTTGTGGGATGTAGCTATAAAAATGAACTCAAGTATAGATAGCACAAACGTGCTAGATAGTGCCCAATAATGTGGCTTCAAGTTACCTACTAGCACATTTGTGCTATCTACTCTTTAAACTTTCAGTTTAGCATTGAACATGGTTTTGGTTCTAATCTCACAGTCTCATATTTGGAAGTTTCTTTGGTTTTTCAAATTAGGTGAAACCTTTTCAAAAATCAGATTTTTGTATATATTTTTTTTCATTTATTTGTTTGCTTAGCACTGTATTTTGTTCTTTTCATCTTTTACATTTTGCAAGTTAGTTTTTAGAATTGTTACTTTTTCATTTTCTTCAGTGTGGAGCATTTTTTAATTCTCAACTATTTTGGGTAAAATAATGATTGAGACTTCAAGATCAGGCCCGGCGGAACATGGGGGACTGGGGGGCTGTAGTCCCCCCACTTTTTTCGCAGAGCAACGAAAACGAAAATCGTGAGTTATTTGTATCTCTTAAAAAGCGCTCAATCTGCCCCCCACTCAAAATTTCGTTATGCTGGGCCTGAAGATACAAACCTTTGAGGGCTTAGACCAGAACTCATTATATGAGTTTTCTACTAATACTAATATGTTAGATTATTGAATTTATGGAAAAATATATTTAAAAATAGTGATTAATTACTATATATAGTTGTCATATTTTATAAAAACAAGTCTTGATCAACAAGGTGGTTGATTTTTATTACATGGTAATTAAGGTATTTAAACTAAGTGAAGTGGAACTTTTGGTCTGACTTCATACAAATGGCTAAAAACTAAACAAGCACATTTTGCAAATTGATTTGAAATTACAAAATAAATATGATTTTAGACAAAAGTTATACAACATACAGTTCTGTTACCATTAGTAGCAATTAAGGATATCAACTTGGAACCATTTTTAGACCAAAGAATCACTTGTTCTATTGCAGCAGGTATTTTCAGTTAGTCAAAAAGTGAAATAACTATGTTGCTTGTCCAGGGGGGTACTCACCAGACTTTTGGGTTGGGGTGTGCCATTGGACCTTCACAAACTTGACCCTGTTCTAAACTAAAAATGGCTTGATTTTGATCCCCTGTTCTAAACTAGTAACCCCAATCCCCTACCCTGTCCTAAACTAATCATATTAGTTTATAGTGCAAAATTATTGTAAAACTTATTGAATCATTTCGAGTGTATTCTGATGTTTTATTTCGAATACGAACATTTCACCCCAGTTTGCTCATTGCTGGACTTGATAGGGCCATACAGTGGAATTAAGTTTATAATCATTAGCTAAGCAATGCAGAGCATTTCTACAGATGAAAAACAGAACAAAAAATTCTTACCAAGGAAGTTTAGATTGATAAAAGCACTAAGATTTAAATTTGATATGTACAATTTCCAACCGAGTTCGACATGTTCAAAAAAGCAAACAAATGGGACAATGATTAGTCTTGCTGCATGTCTGCCTGTTCAGGAAATACTTCAAGAAACAGCGCCGATTATATTTAGCAAATGAATTTTAAACAGAGGTCAGGCCTGTGAATTGGAAAAAACTGCACGTACGTTAAACCCAGCCAAACCAATTCTCATCCGGGAAGAATTGTTGCAACTTGTACTAAACGGTTTGTAAAATTTTGTACTCTGTTCTAGACAAACATTTCTGTGATTTATAAACCCTGTTCTAGACTGGATGGTCTGAAAACCATACCCTAAACAGCGGCACATGCCCATATAGTCAACATATGAGAGCACCCCCCTCCCCAGGTTGCTTTTCATTTTTTCCTAATGTTTTCAAGAGTGTCTGTAAGTTGTAAAATAGTTTGCTTTGTGATTAGCTAATGAAAACAATTTCAGTTAATAATTACAAGCTAAAGAACTGTTTAGACTACTCAAATTGCAGAACCACTAGCAAATTCAAATTGATATCATTTATTTCTTAATTTAGAAATTAACACTGAACTGTAACTGGAAAACTGGGCTTTGAGCTACTGTATGCAGCTTGTTTAAGGCCACCCAAGTAACAAGTAGTAGCATTGTGTTGAAAATTACAGGTTTTGCTCTTGTAAGAAATCAACTTGGTTTATGTAAAACGTTTAACTAATATTTTATGCTTAATGAAACAGTTTTGTATAACCATTGCTTAAATTAACATGCAAAGAAGCCCCTTTGTTAACATACATACTGTCCTGAATGGATTACTAAGATAATATTTATCATTGTTTGCATCTTTAAAATTCAGATAGCAAAAAAATATTTATTTGCAATTGTAATTTAATTGTAATTTAGAGAGTTAGGAGTTCAAAGAAGTAAACCCTGCATAGAATCAAAATTCTTCCATACCTTGCAAGAGTTATTTACTTTTCAATATCATTTTAGCAAAGGTTAAGTTCGTCAATTATGCTCCTCGAGAAAAACAAAACGATTTTGAGTTACTTGAAGATGCTAATTATCGTCTTTCCAAAGATGTACAAATATTTGATTTTAAAACCCACCCCAAGGATGGAGGCATTTGAATGGCCTAGCAGAACCCTGGTACATAGTACTGCTTTTAATAGTTGTTATTTGTGTTTTGTAAGGTTGGGTATTCCTGACTTAATCAGGGCTCCCGCGGGTCATTAAAAGTCATTAAAAGTATTTCTTTTGTTTTTTGCAGTTTAAGGCCTTAAAAACGTCTTAAATTTGCTAGAATTTCTTTTTGAGGTATTAAAAGGTATTAAATATTTAATGCATATGAAAGTGAGTTTTTTCTGCTAATCGGAAGCAGTTTTAACGGGACGTTCGCATCTTTCACGGTTTTGACCACCATTGCATTGACTGTGCCACATCACTCTGAATCTGCCATTGTTGATTAGAACTCTTGTTGTTATTCGGTTATAAAATTTATAGATTTTTGTGAAAGTGTGATCTTGTTTACCATGGAAACTGTTTATTAGCATTGTTATCTCTTTAAGGTTTTTTTTTCTGATTTGTTGTATTGAAAAATTGGTCTTAAATTTTTTGACTTTCGGCACTAAAAAGTCTTAAAAAGGTCTTAAATTAGTTGGCTTCTGAGCTGCTGGAATCCTGTTAATGTAGAGTTCTGGCAATTAACTATTTTACCTTGCATTTTAAAAGTGTATATGAAAGGTATTACGCTTTAGAGACTTTTTTAAATCAAATATCGAGTAAAAACATATAAAATATGGTTTTATAATCTTGAAATGTTTGGTTTGAAATTTGAAATTGATCAGAATTGACTAATTAAGTACTTATAGAGTTTGAAATTTCGGACAATTTATAATTATCATAATACGACCCATCCTCATGCTTAAATATTGTAGGTTCATCATACTTCAGTGATGGATTATGAAATGTAGTCCCTGAAAGCACTGCTTAAATTTTTTGAACAATTTATACAATCAGAGTGCTTTAAGGTTCAAAAAACGGTAGTACACATAAACCATAAATCGTCTAACACAACCTTTTGGTGTCGTGAGGAGTTGGGATGGGGGCATAATTATGAGAGTATAGACTACAATGTTTGTTATCTTTCACTCTGTGTTTAGTAGATGCAATCTGTGATATTAAAGACTTTCCAGTGTTTGGTCATGTTTTTTATATTGTCAGAGCAAAAAAAAAAATTGCTGGCAACTAGCACTCAAAGTTAAGAATTAATTGTGGATCCCAGATTGCAAAATGGTACCCCGCTTGGCAGAGGATTTTTTCTCCTAAAGAGAAGGAAAAGAAACTTCTGCACGGATCTGCTTGATATTCTATCGAGCATGCGTGAACGAAGGCTGAAATTCTGTCAGCGGATAAGAGTAGATGGCTCATAACAACCAAGCGGTTGTTCTACATTATGATATGTGCTAAAATTCAAACAGGTTATAACGGTGTTTAAACCAGTTTTGAGTTAATTTATTCGTCCAAACTTTTGGACGGCATCGAGCAGATCCGTGCAGAGATTTCTTTTTCTTCTCTTTAGAGGGGAAAAAAAACCTCTGCCAAGCAGGGTAGCAAAATGGTTACCAGCTTGTCTAAATTAGAGTTTATCTATCTAAATGTTTTTGTGAAGTGTTTATTATCCCGATTATATTCTTGCGAGTTAAAATTACTTATAAGCGTATACAGTCAATTCAAACATTTCCGTATGAGTAAAAGATACATCGTACTTTTGTACCCACAACTGTAAGCTCTGTTTTCGAAAATGGAATTTTTTTAGTGGTGACGGGTATTTCTCTAATTAACTAGAGTATATATGTATATATATATTATACTCTCTTGGAATTAAAAATTTACTTGATAATGACATCTGACGATGTCGAAACGTCTCAGCGTTAATCTTTATTTTAAAAACTTTAAAAAAATCGTCCTAAATTAATAATTTTATAAATGGTAAATTATGCAGTATTCAACAAAAAAACACACAATAATGTTTATGTCAAAACCATGCTTGCTTATCAGTCGTTGTAAGTGCAAGAAGTATTTTAAGTAATACCAACAGATAAAATATGAGCGTGAAACCTTTATGAACATTTTTAAAGCCCATAAATATTGGACGCGAATGTTTTACTTTACTTGTATTATTGGTCTGGTTTAGTTCTTTCATGTTGTGATGATTGTGTTTGAAAGAAAAATAGAATTGATCTGGCTAAGAAATTTCAAGTTAAATTTTGTATAAATTAGGAACTTTAAAGATGCTCTTTATGATTTTTTTTTTTTGTTAACATTTCATGAATTATTACTAAAACTCTTATATAAAGACATAAGAGTTACTGCTTCTCCATTTAAAAATTTTTTAAAAGAAATCTAAAAAAGTCCCGACGCCTCGGATAATAACTTTATCCTTCTTCAGGGAAAGTGATGTAGAAACAAATTATGCGAGGCTATTAAGCTTTGACTTGTTCAAATTTACATCTCTTTTGTCTTTAATTATATATATTTTTTGTAAGATTGACATATAATATATAATAATTTTATTTGTTTTATAGCTAGGGCGTTTTCGACTCGAAGGCACGCTGAAATCAAATATTACCCGGATGGTCAACATCTCGAAAATTGTTTACCAGCTGGCGAACATTGCTGTCGTGCTGTCACGTTTGAGAGCGAGAAAATTCGGCGGGAAAACTGGTGGCCGCGCGTAGTTAAAGTTTATTTTTGCAATTTTGAGTAATGTTTTCTTTCAAACACAATCAAAGCCGTTAAGGGCTCTTAGAACCAGCTCATTCATGTAAACAGTCTAATGATTAAATCATAATTTTTTTTTGAATGTTTTGATATTAAATTGTATTACGAAGTAAGAAAAACGCATTATAGCAATATAGGCAATGTTAAGATAAAAAAGAATAGAAAAAAAAAGGTCAGTACGGGCCTCGAACTAGGTCCGTGCACACACGACGCTCGCAGGACACTTTCACTTCCGTCTAAGGTCCACAATTTCCGTCTACAATCAGAAAAATCAGAATAACTTCATTCCTTTTTTCGTTGTTGTTACTGCCTGCACTTACCCATCATGCACTTACAACCGTGAAGGAGTATATTACTGAGGCATCAAACGAGTAAGTGAAGTTACCGCCTGTACATTTCCATGCTCAAAATGAATTTTTTGTATGCAGTGGGAAAATTCCTTTTTTCAAGGGTTTCTACTTTTTAAAATTTGATCAGAACTAACACTCAAAGATAATTAGCCTTCATCTGGTATAATATGACATTACAGTTTTCTTTTATACTGCACGATGATATTGAAGGAAACATTTAGTTTGTGTGAGAAGACATTGATAAAAGAATCATTCGACAATTCGTAGACTGCATTTCTATTGTAAAATTTGTTTGTTACTGTAGGTACAATTGAGACACTAAACATCACCAACTGTGCTCTCAAAATAATTTTGTGAACATACAGTATCAACAGCAATCTTTTTTTAAAAAAATGGTTTGTTTTCGATTTGAAAATCTTGCATTAGAGAATCAATATCTATATCATTGATTATAAGAACGACGTCAGAAAAGACACTTCGCCACTTGAAAAACTTTGCAAAACTGCCGATAAAGTAGTTCTATTTTACCATTCGTTAGACCAAGGCACGTAAAATTGAATGCCTACAAGAAACCAAACAACCTGTCCGTGCTGTAGAAAATCTATGAAGGTTTTGCACATATAGCTAAAATCAAACTGACTGTCCACCCCATGGCATCTCATGATTGAATTTATTTTATCATTGCTAGTTGATTCAAGATTTTTTTTCGAATTCTTTTTTTTTTGCACCATATTTTTGGCACTGCGTGTACACAGAACAAAATTAGATAATTAAAGAACAATAATATAGAAAAAAGAGTATAATATGAAAGCTATGTGTACAATGCGAGTATTTCAGTCGAATGTGACGCGCATTCAACTCGCACTAGTGCGAAATGAAACGATTATATACATGCGAAAAATACCAAACAAGTTTTTATTCCACGCCACTGCATACCTTAGGATTATGGTGTTTCCATTTTTTGTCCAAGAAACATTGCTTCCCATACTTACCTTGGTTTCCTTCAGTCCTGTTGCCCCTCTCCCAGAATCATTCACTTGTTCGTGTTCAAAATCAAAGTCGCTTTCTTGTATCAATCGTAGTTGATCGTTATTCAACCGTTTGTCCTTCTTCTCTCCCTTTTCATACCAACTTCCCTAATCAGCGCCTCTTTGCATCTTTGCTTACGTTCTGTTACGAAATTGTCAGAAAAAAAAGGAGAAAGAACAGTGAATTTGGTGCTTTTTGTCAGAGTATTTCTGGACTTATTTTACTGTTAATTTTCTATAAATCGCACAGCTGAGGACATTATCTGACCGTTTAAAATTTTTTATAAATAAAAAATAACTGATTATTTTTTTAACCCAACAAGTCTATGGCTGCTAACATTCAGGCTGACTATTTTTTATGGTAGTTTTTTAAAAGGGATAAAGCCCGCTACTAGCGTGGCCATAGTGCCCATTATTGTGGCTTCAACATGCATTTACCAACCCCCTATTGATCGCCGGGATCAATCTGCAGGGATTTAACTGTACATGACGGTCACAAAGCGGGAAATAATCATTTATGCACCAGTTAGTGTAATCTCCCGCCCCCCAAACTCCGGGCATTAGGCGTGGATTAGACTTTCTGAATATCTAAACACTGCTAATGCACCGGCTATGCAGGGCTGTTTCAGCGATACTAATGTGTCGTCATGCGGGAGCACTCTAGCTTTGCTATAAAAGTAGTTTCAATGCTTTGCCATCTGCAACCTCCTGCAACTTACTGATTCATCTCTTCTTTAGACTTGATCTCCTGTCCCTTCTACTCACTGATATCAGATCAAAACCCACGGTCATGCATCTGGTACTTTATAATACGCAAGTGCGGTCGCGATGGTTGCGCAAAATTATCAAGGCTCTTTCTTCGGTATTCTGTAAAACTTGTTTAACGCCCAATGCCGCCAAAATCTCGCAATAATCTAAAGTGTCTAATGCCAGGCTCACCGGGACATAAAGTCTATGCCTTATCCCCATCTAACCCCCGCCATGAGCCCGGGGTTGGGGGCGGGGGGTTACAGTGACTGGTGCATTAAAGTGTATTTATCAATTGTGGGGGTTTTAAATGTATCAAAAGTCCTTACCCTTTTAATGGTGATTGGCAAAGGAAAACCTTGATTACGATTTTTTCTTCATGGTGTGATTTGCGATTAAAGTTTGGAAAAATCACTTCCGGTTTCACTTTGACCGTGTAATGGGAAGCTAATAACTATCCTATTGTTTGAAATTTAGAACTTTTAGCCAGTTTGGTAGGTTTTAAAAGTTGTCGCATTGTTGATCTAACATTATTTATTGGGAGCAACTTTAGAATACCCCGACACTGTCGTTAATATAATTCTGCGCATTTGTTTTTAGAGAACGGCGAATGCGCAGAATAAATCACCATGTTATTAACGACAGTGTCGGGGTATTCTAAAGTCTAGCCATTTATTGCATTCAATGCTCTAATTGTAACAAGTTATATATCGGGGAAACTGGCCGTCGTTAAGGTGATCGCATCAGAGATCACCTTCATGAAATACGTAAGAACGATCTATCTAAACCTGTCTCTAGCCATTTTAATTCTTCTAATCATTCTATCTCTAATTTTGTTGCATTCCGTCTATCTGTGATCAACGGCGGTAACGATTGTCGCAAAACTAACGAAATGCGACAAATACACGCTTTGGGCACTCTTAATCCCCACGGGATAAATGAACGTTTTACTTTCTGTTATCTATCTGTCGTCCCGGAACCTTTTTATCTTTTTAACATTTTTCTCACATGTCGCTATTCTTTTATTTCCTTTTGTTTGTTTTTTTACCTATCTCATTCCGTTATCTTGCTCTGCATCACTATAGAACCACCTCTTTATTTATCTCTCGTGCATCACTCCAACGAAGGACTACAGTCCGAAACGTCAGTTTGAAAATTCTTCTCACTATATACGGTGTAGAGCTTCCCATGGCGATGTGCTCCATCAAAGCGATTAGTTTTTGTTGCCTTCTCAAATCGAGGCACGGGGATAACATAACATCGTCTTTAATAATATTTGTCATATTTTTTGCTTTAAACTCGGGGCAGAACAATACTGGACAGAAAAATCATCGTTTGAAAAAACGCACACTGCCATAATTTTATCCATTGTGCTCTGCACGAAGTAAATCCATCGACGCCTTATTTTCCTTGTCTCTGGCCGAGGATCGTCATAAAAAGGTGATGCATGAATCGACATTCTCTTTTCTATATTTTTTATCTTGCTGCAACCGCCTAAAACAAATCGCGCTATCATATTTTAAAAGGAAATGGACGGATACAATCAAAGAAACGGGACACAATCTGTTTACTTTACTCTGTTTTTGACGTCACGGACCTTCCCATTACTCGGTCAAAGTGTATCTGGAAGTGATTTTTCCAAACTTTTAACACAAATTACACCATGAAGAAAGACCGTAATCGAAGTTTTCTTTCGTCATCACCATTGTAAAGGTAAGGAATTTTGATACATACAAAAACAAACATAAAGGATAAAAACACTTTGAGAAACAGAGAAGTATTTGTTTGTAATGAGGACCGTTTTTTTGCTCAGTGTAACGCATTTCAGTAGCAGACTTAAATGTTTTGATAAAAATGAACAATTAAATGTTTCGTTTTATTTATTAACCCTGTTCCGACTTGCATAACTTGAGTTTTTTGTGGCTACTGCGTCAATAGACGGTAGCCACTTTGTTATCGCATGGGTAGGTGAGTATGTTACACCACAACAGGAAGCCTAGGTAAGTCACTAAATACCACAGGAAGCCCCCACATTTTTTTAAACTTGTGCGGCAGTTTCGATTAAATAATACATTTACTACATTTTGCCGCTTACATTTTTTCCAATCTTTTAATTTTGATATTTAATGTCTTGATAACATTCAGAAACTAAATGCCAATTTTACAACCTACTAAAATTATCTTGTAATCGATAGCACGCACAAATAAAACATTCTAAACTAGATTCAAACGGTTTTCTTAACTATCTATGTACTATAAATTTATTTTCATTCCAAGTCAACTTGCAGTAGCCACAAGCGCTTAAAAAGCGCCTTTTATTTCAGTTATGTAATCAAGTCGAAGAATCAATTAATGTAACACAATGAACTACAATGTTTCACTGCCGGTTTGTAGAACATTGTGCATATGCATCTTCATTGCTGACCAAATTCATGTATAAGATACACTAAACGCTCCAGTCGAGATTTCATCGACGAGCGGAAATATTCGTGAAAATTCTGAAACTTGCAAATTTAAGGTTTCTCGCTGATCGTTACATTAATTACTGATTTGCGACTTTCGTCAAATGGATAAAAAAAGTTCAGTCCGATGCGAACAATTTTAATAAAAACTTGGTGAGATCAGAATGCGCTTTACGAGGTCGTTACATGAATACGTCGTTGAAAGTACTATTTTTCCGATCAGTTCTACATTGCCCCATACTAACTGATAAACTAGGGTAATTGATATTAAGTGAGTGCTGCCATAGTCAAGTTACATAATAGATGTTCTCCAACATACATTAATGATGTCTAAGCTATATCCTTTACGAGCCAAATGGCCCATGGAGCCGGTACTTATTTCCGGTTTCTGTAATGTTAAGCGGATGAGAGTCTTTGACTCCCCCCTGGAAGCAGCAGACGCTGGTACTCATTTACCTACCCCGGAAGGAGGGAAAGCTGAGTTAGCTTAGGCGGGAAAGAAAGTCGCACAAATCAATTCAAATCTTGGCAGAGCCGGTGATCGAACTGGGGACCTTGAGGTCGGAAGGCAGAGATCTTACTAACTATACCAACCACGCCCGCTCAATATTTGTGAATTTGTGATTTTTTTTAAGACCATGACCGTAAGGACTGTTTTCAATAACATATCATTTTTCCCTGTGGAAAGCTCGAATCTACAAATGCAGACTGTTCATATATCATAGTTTTCTGAAATGAATAAGGAAATTATTAACAAAACGCCCTTTGATTTCTAAGTGAATTTTGCGGAACTGGAGAATTTGAAAAAAACTTCTTGTGCAATTGTGACAGTAAAAACGTATCACAATCAATCCCAAACATTTCAATTTTAGGGAATTTTTCAAGCTGTATCGCCGGAAAGGATGAGCGAATAGGATTTAAGTGATTTTTTTAGTTTTTCTTTATTCTTTATGTGAACTGTTTACTTGCATATCACCACGTATCATATAAGATCTTTATTTTCGTTTTATTCAATCTAAAATAACAATATAATCACCTTCTTAACTCGTGTTCTTAGACATTTTGTAAACAAAAAAGGAAGAAATGAAATAAAATCAAAACTCACTTCCGTGGCAAGTATTCCCATATATAAAAATCCTGGTTAGCGGGTCGCTTTTCTGTTGTTTCTCTAGTTAGCAGTTCAGAAGACTAAAAAAAGAACGGAAATGTTGTTAAAAGGAAGCATTCATTGATATGAGAGTATACTAAGTTAATCCTACAAAGAAAGCATTCGTGATTTGTATTGGACTAAGAAATTGAGATTGCACTTCTGTTTTGAGCAAACGTCGAAATAAAGCTTGTTTACGCCAATTGTTGCCTCCTTTAGTCTTTCTTGTACGCAGAGGGAAATGCCAATTTTCTAGTTATCTCTAACCGAAATGACTTCTTATTCTTCAAATAAAATCCTTTTTAATAAGCTCTTTGTTTCTTGCAATCGCAATCAGTTTAAGTGAAAATAGAAAGTTACAAGAACTATGCAGCCCAAATGTGGCTGCCAGTGCCTACACTAAAGTCAACAGTGTGGCTGTTAAGACTACGTAGACGAACCCACGTTCACTTCTAACATTTATAGGCTATAGCTTCTGAATCGCTTATCGCCATATAGCAACATTTGATGTTGATTTTAGTTTCTAAAACTTCTATTTCTAAAGAAATATCGAATTCCGGCCATTCAGTATTTTGGGTCGGCTGTACCTACATAGTCATATTCATCTAACGCCTCAATTAGCTTAAGCTATCTGCGGAGAAAGAGAGGAGGCGAAAAAGCTTTTGCTAACTAGCTCGATTTTTATTGAACATTACAGAAAGTTTTAGATTTGCCTTTTCAGACAGTGCAAGGTCAAGGAGAGAAGCTTGATTCAATATTTGCAGTCCAAGGCAAGCGCACAGAGTAGGGTGAACGATGTAATGATAAGCGGTATTCATAATAGACATGCGCAATATACTTGAGATCAGAGTGCATGACAGAGAGAAATAAAAA
>JANCMA020068321.1:0-15718 GCA_024336925.2 Zoanthus solanderi | reverse complement strand
AAAAATGTCGAGGCTGGTACAGTTTTGAATATGAGCAGGAAGATCATTCCAGAGTTTTGGCCCAGCAATGGAAAAGGCACCGTCAGCCTTGCTAAGTGTTGTTCTTGAGACAGTCCTTGGAACTTCAAGTAGTAGGCACATCTGCAATTTTACAAGCCAGGGCGCTTTACGGTTTATGATAAAGGAAAATAAATCCAAGCGATAAAAACGTGATCACAAACATGTTAAACAGATACCTTGGCATCAATCAGTCCGTTGGGGTGTTGAAATCCAACTTATATCTTGGATTTGATAAAAAGCATTTCATTAAAATAAAATCTATCTGTGGCAAAATTGTTACCAAATATGGTTATTGTATGCAAAAATAGTACAGTATGTCGTTATTGATGGCAAAAAATGTTACCATATTGGGTATGGTTCTTTAACATGCAGTGTAACAAGCCCTCGAGGAATGTACTCTTAGATGTTCCATCGAATTGAGTGATTTATTAGATAATCATATACATGAAAAAATTACTTGAATATGATTGGTCATGAGCAGTGCAATTGTTTTGTTATTCTGTGCAAAAATGTGTATTGTCGTGCAATTACAGTCTCAAAGATAATAAGTCAATCAAAATGCAGAAGTTTCTATGACAACGATGAAGGCATGTCGAATTGTCCATGCACGCATGAGTTGTCACGTTGTCATTGTTACGTTTACTTTTTCACCGACATTTTTTTTAAATTTTTTCATTAAAATTTTTTCATTTAAAATTTTTTCATTTAAAATTTTTTCATTTTTTATTTTTTGATTAACAAGTAATGGACCTTTTACTCGTTCTATATGGAATTAATTTACACGTGTGTGTTTTAAAAAGCTCTAACGGGCTCACGCAATTCTGATTCTTTTTAAAACACACTCGTGCAAATTAATTCCATATTGAACTCGTAAAGGCTCAATTACATATACTAATCTTTCCCTCATGTCATTAATTGTTAATGTTCTCAGTTATTTTATGTATATGTTTTGACATATTTTTTGACAAACTTTTAATATTAACGTTGATGATCAAAAGGAGCAGGTTTTTATTAAAAGCTGGCTTTACTAATCCCTTGTTATTGATTTTGCTCAATAAAAACACATTATGTTGCACAGGTTTTGACAAAAGCAAGCGAAAGTGACGGCAGAAGTTCAAATCTGAAAAAGGGGAGAGGTGAAACCAATCATTTGTTTATACTTAATGTTTTCTCAATTATGCGATCATTTTTTTAAAGTTGTTTTTATTCATGTCGTTTGATAAAACTAAAAACCAAAAATGCCACTGTTTGTTGGAGAGCTAAATTTGACTTTTTGTGATCAAATTTGTTCATTTGATGAAATCTTTTGAAATACTAAGTTAAATTTACTATTTTTGTTGCGTTTCGCCATATGCTAGATAACAAAATGGCATATTTTCAGCATTCCTCTATTTGTAAAAATCCAAACCGAATTGGAATTATTTGTTGCTGTTTTCGAAAATAGTTTGTTAAACAAAAAAGGAAACTTAAATATTTTGTTTGAATTTTTTACTCACGAAAAGTCAAAAATTGCAAAGAATCTTAGAAACTAAAGTTTTAGAAACTATCATTTATATATATATGTTTTTTTTTAATATTTTAACTTATTTTACACATTACACATTTTTACATATCTATATGTATAATAATTATGTAGATTTATTTAATTACTTATTATTTAATTTTCTCGGAGATATTAGCAGTTTATTATATTGTATTGTATAAAAGATCTCATGTAGGTGTAAATGTTAACCAGGCTTGCAAGAGATTTGGAAACTGAAAGTTTTCGTAATTGGAAATAAATTTTCAGGATCTGGAAAAAAAATTTTGGAAAAATGAATCTAGTTTAGCTAATAGACACAAGAGTTGCATGGACGACGTTGTATCTAACATTTACGAAGTATCTATTCTGATTCCCAACACGCATAGTACGCTGAAGCGTTGAAGAGACGACTTGCATCTAGAATTTACGCAATCTCGTTCTCAGTGCCCGCATTCTTTCTGGCCAGCGCCAAAAAACGGAGTTCTGGAATAACCCATTTTCTGGAAACCCAGTTTCTGGGTTCCGGTTTCAGGGCGCATGCGTGTCAGTTATGGTGGCCAAAAAAGAAAAGTGCGGTTCATTTCAATTCAATTTTCAGTGGGGCAATTCAATTTTCATGAAAGAAATTAGGTTAAGAAGACATACATTGTTCTTAAAAGAACAACAATATGAAATATTGAAGGCAGTTGCCATAGAAAAGAAAGATGTGTTAGCCTTTTTGTCTACTGGGTCAAAAAGCGACACGGGATGATCTCTAATTTGCAACAGGCCCAACAGATTTTAGTTTTTCGGTCGTTCGCGGCATTTGTTGGCGTTCTTTCAGCCAATTTTTTGTAACCTTTCTATTTCGAGCGCAAAGATGTCAAATCGCTCAGTTATCTGTTTACTTTCGGTTAACAAATCAAACAATCCAGTTGGGTTTTTAAATGGATTATCCCAGAGTTCCGTTTCTTGGTGCTGGCCAGAAAGAACTTGGCTCTGGGAACGAGATTGAAATTTACGAAGTATCTATCCTGTTTCTCAGCACGCATGCGCTAAGGTCATCGTCAATTTAACATTCAATCAAAAATGCATCTGAAATTATGTAATGTTGCACTTCCCAAAATTATCTAAAATTAAAAGTCTACTTTAAAACTTTTAGAAATTCGGGAAAAATAAGGTTTAAAAAAGGTTTAAAAAAACTTGAAATTTTAAACAAAGAATATTGTACGAGCCATGGATTGGCCTATAATGTAGATTTTAATATTCTTCTAACAGCTGGGTTTTTGTACCGCTAGTCGATAAAGGGAAAACTGTGCAAGAGGATAGAGAAGGTGAATTTGACGAACAGCGCGAGAAAGAAAAAGAAGACAAGGCGCCCTCGTCTCCACACCAAGGAGGTGAGGAATCCGCCAGTGACGTTGACACCGAGGATGAACTAAGGAGGTATTTGTTTGAACCCTCGAACGGCCATTCTATAGACAACTTTCATAAATGGCGGCTATTTAAGAATTCTTTTGTCTGTATTCAAATTTGCCTTGCTGGCCTCGTCTTTGAGTGAAAAATTCAAAAGAATATTTTAACCCAAACGAGGTTAGCCAGGCAAATTTGAATACAGACAAAAGAATACTAAAATAGCCGCCATTTATGAAAGTGGTAAATAGGTTGTTCTAATTTTTGGAAAAATGAATGTAGATTTTGACGCCAACCTTACAACACGGAGCAGAACGCGATACTACTACATGTAGCTTCCACTTTGCGCATAAATCGATGTCACGCCAAATGTGTTTCAAATTTTTAAGTTATTTCTTTCTTTACTTGAGGTTATTCAACATACCAATATCGCCTGAAATACGTCAAAAGTACTTCGGCGTACTATTCGCTTAGTTCTACACTGCACAATATTTTTTTTCTAGAAAACACGTAAATATTAGGTTAAGTTTTATTTCCGGACATTTTAGCAGAATAGAAGAGTGCAGGCAAACAAAATGCTGTACCAAACAGGGTAAATTATGGAATACCGGAGCCAAAACAACGAAAATTTGTGTATCGCCGAATACCGTAGTCCCCCACGCCCTTTCCTAAAGAATAGCTTCTTTGATGTTGACAAATTTATTAGCCATTAGTCTCTGCTCATTAATTGGCAGACATTTCCTTGCTGCTTGATGCTGCTAAACTAAACAAAATTTTGCGGTTAATATAGTCGATTACTGTTTCCACTCGAATCAAACCCACGGTCTATAGTGGAAAAGCATGTTTCAGTTTGATCAACTTTCTTTACAATCGGCTTGTTAATAAGAACTAAGCTTTCAGCTTGTATTCTAAGCAAGAAGACGTTTAGAAAAAAAATAAACGGAGACCTGTTCAAAAATCACATTGTTTGAACCGGCACATACCAGCTAACACCAGAATATTATAACGATCATCAAAAGCTTAACATCTGTTTGCATTTTTACAGTTTTATCTTGTGTCCAAACTCTCTACAGGTTCTTGTTGGCTATTGATCGGAAGGGTGGTCCAGCTGAAGCTATGGACACAGTGCATTTGGCGTTGGCGTACCGAAATAGAACTGAAATTGTTCTTGGTGTTGACCTAAGTGGCAATCCAATGGTACTGTAGGTGAATACTGAATGCAGGTTTTGAAATAAAGTTCGCTAAAGCTAAATCCTTTACGAGCCAATTGGCCCATGGAGCCAGCGCTTATCTCCGGTTTCTGTAGTGTTAAAAAGCAGATGAGAGTCTTTGACTTCCCCTGGACGGGACACTAATCCATCGCAAGTTAGCTCCCAGCAGACGCTGGTACTCATTTACCGACCTCATAAGGATGGAAAGCTGAGTTAGCTTAGGTAGAAAAGAAAGTCGCAGAAATCAGTTCAAATCTCGGCAGAGCCGGGAATCGAACTTGGGACCTTGTGGTTGGAAGGCAGAGATCTTACCAACTGCGCCAACCACGCTCACCCTAAGCAGCAATAGAAAACTTTTATTGTTGGTAGTGCAATATGGAAAAAAAAGAAAGTCGGTTAATCAGTGCCTGTTAAGTTATATGTAATCTTTTTTAATCTTTATTAAAATATTTAAAAAACACAGTACACGAACGTTTGCAGTCATCAGGCTATTAGAAAACTGAAAGTGACAGAGAATCAAATATTAGTGTCGAAAACAATGCATCTAAAACTTAAGTAACTAGCTTTCTGATCAATGAACAAAACGAATTTTAAAGAATTATAGTTTCTCAAATTTTCACTTCAGGGATGATTTTGCATTCAAATGCTTAATATTGTAGTTTGTCGTTCGGCGTGCAGGCTCAAGTTATTGCATTGTGCCCCTATGTTCAAACAAGTTCTCTTAGGTAAACTCTTTGCTTTTAGGCTATAGACTGTTACAGCTATAACAAATTATGTTTTTAACCTCTTAATCTACAGTTAGAAAAATGAACTTTATCATCAAACTTATTATTATATCGGTTTTAAATTTTATCAATACAATAAATGGTTTTCTGTGTGTGTTTTTTTAGCTCATTCATGCGCAAGCAATGAATGAGTATCGCGGGAGTGAAATGTCGACGGAAGTGGTTGTAGACCAAAATTTGTGCATGGAAATTGTGAACTGTAGACGGAAGTGAAAATGTCCTGCGAACGTGGCTCCATGGTAGAATATTTGACTTTCGTGTGTACGGACATAGTTCGAAGCCCGTAATGCCTTTTTCTTACTTTGTAATACAATTTAATATTAAAACATTTGGAAAAAATTTATGATTCAATCGTTAGACTGTTTAATATTATTGTCCATTACATGAATGAGCTGGCTCTAAGAGCCCTTTCATTTAACTTTGCAGGCTTATACTTCACAAGATTTTGTACCTTCCCTTAAAATGGCAAAAGAAAATGGACTTTGTTTAGCATTACACATCGCTGAGGTATCTATGCTCAAAATAGTTTGAGATAATTATAGTTACTAAAAACTTCTTCATATTTGTATTAAAGTTTTTTAAAGTGATATTTAACAGCTATCCCGAAAGGGGATGTGATTAGTGGTGGATATATAGCGAGACGCGAAGTTGCTGATCTTGTAAGAATAGAAAACAAAGCGGAAGATAAGTCACACCAATCTTTTCATTTTGGCAGAGGTTGTAAAGCAGAGATCTTAACTTTCTGAAATCTATCAACATATTAAAATATTTCTTCTTCAGAAACTGTCTATTTTTATGAGTTGTGTTGCCTGTTGCTTTTTGGTGCAGCAATCAATAAGTTTCCGAAAATGCCACATTACCCCAAATATATTTAGTTATATTAATCGGTTTCGCAATTTAATGTTAACGTACTTTTTTCAGATACCAAATGTTGAAGACTCTAAGACATTACTGGAACTCATTCCAGATCGGATTGGCCATGGAACCTGTTTACATCCAGATGAAGGAGGCTCTCAGGAGTTGATGGATATCGTAGAGAAGAATCTGATACCATTAGGTAGAGCAAATTTTCTTACAATAGAAGGAATCTTTTGTCTTTAACTTCAAGTTAAACTTTTATTGAAAAATCACATCGCCATATTATATTAACAGGACCCCCTTGTGACCCTGGTGCATGCTGGTCCTTATAAACGTATAAGTTCCTTGTTATTTTTTTAAAATTTTGACAGGTGATCATATAGATCTAAATTTCTTTAACATACAGCTTTGTACAATGTGCACTTGAAAAAGTACAGACGATTGAGTGGTCAGAACAACAGCAAATACAATAACATTTTTTACTACTAGAAATAGTTCTCACTGCTATGGCGTCCCATCACCGCCAAAACTCACTCTTCGCAACATTAAAAGTTTCGTTTCTAATATGCAATTATGTGAATGTTATCAACGTGAAAATTTTGATTATTGGGGAGAAAAGTTAAACGAATTGGGTTAAAATTGTTTTACGAAGGTATAAAAATGTGTTATAGTATTTTAAAAGACAACTAAATAATTTTGAAACATTAGCGGCGCGCCATAGTTATCTCTGTCATTAAAACTGCTTATCACTGAATCTTGATGACCTTGATCCTTAGTTCAGGAGGTTTTTAAAGACCGTAATATAATATGATATAAAGACTGTAATTAAGAGAAAGACTCACTGGAACAACTTGCCCGATAAGTTATTTCAACTATAACGAGTGTTTCTCTCGATCTTTATTGAATATTCATGTTCTTTAATCGAATGTTTGAACTAAAAAAGCTAATTTTCAAATTGAGAAATTGAACTTTTGAATTGAAAAGTTGACAGATTAAAATGGAGAATTGCATATTAGAAACGAAACTTTTAATGTTGCGAAGAGTGAATTTTGGCGGTGATGGGACGCCATACACTGCAGCTGCCCCGGCCTATACTAAGATGTGATATTTTTTTTATAGTTGCCGAAACATGTTTGTAAAACTAAAAGTTGTTGTGTATGTTTTAAAAATTTTTTTATAGTGATTTCATTTAAACCGTGAAACAGTTAAATGGAATTCAGTTCTTTACAAGGAAATTGTGTCATTTTCATGTATTTTCATATATTAAATTAAAACCAGGTGAATTGATGATAAGACTTTCCGGTTTTTTAAACGAATCAAGTACCATATCTTAGATGTAGCCGTGAACGTCAACCAAAAAATTTTTTTTATCTTCCGTTATACTTTCTTCGGCTTTTGGGCAAGTCCCAGAGATCCTTTGCAGACTTTCGGGCAATCCTCTGAGGACTTACTCACTTCGAATCAAGATTTTCCAGCATACAGAGCTATTTCTCTTTCTTACTCTCTTTGTGCATGGGATTTCTATTATGCCTCCTCGGGTTTTGGCCTCTGGGTCAAACCCTGCGCGGTCAAAAAACCTCAAGTACAAAAAAAAGGTCAATTATAGATACTGCAAACTTAGAAATGATTAAGATACATTAATTACAATAACATTAGGTGTAATGTAGGTAGAGTTAACTTGTATTTTATAATGATTTACGTTTGACTGTTTTGATAGTTCAAACTACAAATATCAAGCTACATGCAAGTCTTCTGATGTGGGCACATGTAGAATGCTAAGGACTTTGTTCTTGTAAATTGTAACGTTTCGATAACTTCTTGGAATTGCCTTTGATCTGAAGATAATAATAATTATAATAATGATAATAATATTAATAATGATAACTAATAAATCCTTAATGATAACTCCCCTAAAGGGGCTTTTCAGTATCATATTAAAATCCCCTTCCCCTCTCTCCCAGTTAGTAACAATCCCAACTGGTAGGAGGCAAGCCAGTTGGCTATTTACAAAGCGTGGTGAATTTGCCCCTAGTATCACCGAGGACAAATCCATTCAGTAGTCCGAGTCGGGGATTTGAACCCGGGTCTTCCGTATTCAAATCCTTTAGCCCTGACCACTGAGCCACACTGCCTCCTAAGATGGCAACAAGAGCAAAGTATTCAGTGGAAAAGACGGTATAAAAGAGAATATGATATGCAGAATTCCACGTGTGCCCACATCAATTCACTTGCATGTAAAAGTTACAAACACAATAGTTAGGCAAAGAGAAAAATACGAGAAAACAAGAAATTATGAAAACTAATCTGACACAAATCAACTACAGAATCAACTAAAATGCAAGAATGTTCATCAGACGACGAGTTAACTGAACTCAGGTCATATAAGGCGCAATACTCAAAGGCACAAAATAGTGATCTGATCAAACTTGGTTTCTGGCTCACACACATCTAGGGTAACAATAAAAAACGATTCCTTTTTGTGGCTCTGCTGGATAAGCAGAGCCACTTTGCTAGGGCGATGTAAATAAATAAATAAGTAAGTAACCACTCACACATCGTTCAGGCATCGCTAGGATACACCGCGTGTAGACTAGACTAGAGTTCAGTACTTGCTTGCGATAGGCAGCAATTGATCACATGGTCAATTTACAAGGCTCATGTGGGGAAGCGAACCAGACATTGCTTGACAACAATTTTTTTAAGTTATTTATTTTTCTTTTTAAAATATTTAACCACGAAAGTTACAACAGCGATTACGCTGGTTTACATGTAAGTCGTGCTACCCTAAATACAATATATATTAAAAAACTAGCTAAAATATGTTAAAACAGATAAGATATAATAGATCAAATAAAAGCAGATTAATTGTTGTCTAACAGAGTGACATATCTTAGTTTGTTTTTAAAACTTTCGAGTGATTCAGTTTGTCTCAAGACATCAGGGAGGTGCTAAAAGAGAAGCTCTTCTTAAATGTTTCAGTGCTGGGGAGTGGCAGTACAAATCTGGTACCCCCACCCCGTAAATTGTAATTCTTAGAGCTTTCTACCGTTTGAAATAACTCCACACACTCTCCGGTGCAGAATTATAGTAAACTTTGTGCATTGCTATGGCCTTCCGTTTTGCGCGCCTTTCATCGAGCCTATCCCATTCAAGCAACCCCAGGACTAGGTTGGAGCTGGGACTCGGGACTAGGTTGGAGCAATAAGAACTTGAGTAGGAAAGCTTAATATTCAAATGCTGTTAAAAGAGAATGTTTGCAGCCATTATGCTCAACAGAGGGGCAGATTAGTTACAGATCATTAGATATAAGTTTTATATTTCGTATGAGTGAATTTTTCAAACAAATATTTTGCCAGATAGGATTTATCGTTGTTTGAAAAGACAAGCAAACACGAGCAATGGCAGCTTTAACAAGTGTGTTGTTGATACTCTATTAGTTAGTTCTGTTTTTACCAATTACATTTTATAATTTCGATCTTTGAATATTTTTGTTATCAGATAATTTTTATTGTATTCTTAAGACTATCATGCAAGAACAGTCTAATTTTGACGATTTTAGGCTGTTTTACGAGGCAAGACACTTTACGTACTTCCTGCATTGCACTGGGAAGGAATTTAAGTTTGCAGAGCTCTGTAATGATTTCTTTGTTTTTAGTTTTATATATAGATGAATTAATGGATTTGTCGTCAATTTCTTTTTTAACATTCACGATGGAAGGGGAATCAGAGTTGCGAGCAAGTGACGCTTTTATTGCAAAATGGCTTATTACCTCTGAATTTTTTTCATTGTGAATTTGTGGTTGCAAAGTTTTCAACTTGAAAATAAGACCATAGGTGCATCACAACCAATACGCAGAGCCACATGCAGTCCTCGACTGCCTATTTTTCTTATAGATGACAAATAGTATATATGGTGAATTGTAAAAACTAGACATAAGTTTGTAAACTTTACTCATTTGAGCCGATAGCGTTTGCGTTACTATTTCAGTGCTCCTCCAGTTTAGCTACAAAACCCTTTTCCCTTAACAAACAAATTACTTCGTGGTTGGTGAGTGCGTACGATTTTTATTCACAAATTGTGAAGAATCGCAAACTAGCGAGTGAGTTTACGATTCCTCACAAGTGAATAAACACCGTACGCACTCACCAACCACGAAGTAATTTGTTTGTTAAGGGAAAAGAGGAGAGTTTAAAGCTAATGATATATATAACAACATACATTCATATCGTAGCAATGTTTTGATGCATCGTCACTGCCCTCCAAATGCCTCAGTCTCTTCTATCGTAGCAATGCTTCTGGTGGGCTAGATTCCTCTAGTCATTCATGATACTGGCAGAGTAGCTGTTCTTTTTAAGATGTCGTTCAAAACTTGCCAGTAGACTTTGGAGCGAAGAAGACTCATAGTCTTTCCCATCTTTGATTCTGACCGAAATGATAAACTCACAGATGTTCATTCCGGGCTCCTAAAAGGTTTGCCAAAGTTGTACATCTCGTTGTGTTTTTTGTAATGTGGCTTTGTTTTCTTGTCCTGCAATAAACTTGTCAATTGGACCGATGTCCACAAACTTTTCCGACATCTTGAAAATATAAAGGTGGCTTGCCAGTTTTTGCTCCAAGAATGACGTGGTTTGCCGTATGATCACTTTTCACTAGTGATAAACATCGTTCTTCCAATCAGACGCCGCGAATGATGACAATTTCATCGTTCGCGTCGCTGATTGGCTGCGACTAAAAACAATGATTTTTTCATCGTCGTCATCTCAGTGGATAAATTTCAATACTTATAAAATAAAAAGATGTTAACAAAAATGTCAACATTCAACTCAATAATTTATATTTCCATTCTGCTGTAGAACTATGTCTTACCTCCAATCTGAAGTGCAAGACGGTCAAGTCTCTGAATGATCACCATTTCAGTTATTGGTACAAACAAGGTCATCCTTGTACCGTATGTGTAAGTGTATCTCTTTAATTATTTTAGTGCATCCAACATTTTCGAAGTGCTTTTAAATAAACTCATTACCTAATGATATTATTATGATATAATTTCTGTAGATATTAACAATAGAGTACTAAAGTCATGACGTCGCAAAACTTTTATTTGTAAAATCACTAGTTTGGTTGTAGTATTCAGAAAGATCAAGATGAAAAATGCCTCCATGCCGAAATTTAGCATTTTGCCACTCATCAGTGACGAGATATAACCACAGTTATGGTCCAATGGCTCCATACAAATCGTTATAAAACAAGACGCTCTAGGAGCGTATACCTATGCCAGCTCGTGGATAAAATGTGAAAGCTTTTGATTTTATTGAGTTATGACTGTATATTTAAGACTTGGCTTCTCAGTCCAGTATATCAAGTATTACATCAAATGGCTGAAGAACGCGACACAAATTTAAAAAAAAAAAAACACGGGGCAAACCTAAACTTGTGCCGCGCTTCGCTGCTGGCACAAGTAATTAGCTTGGTTCATAACTTCATGAAACAAGCCATTTTTAGAAGGATTTGTATGGAGTCAGTGGAGCATATCTGTGGTAATATCTCGCCAATAATTTGCACCAACATTCTAATTTTTTGCAAGGAAACATTTTTAGTCTTGATCTCTCAGATGATTTTGACAAATCCCACAAGTTCACAAATTTTAATTTTTGTGACGTCATACTTTACCGCTCTATTTTTGAACACCTACTTAAAGATGTTGCAAAAATATAATGATCGTTTGCTGTAGCTTAGTTCGACAATTTCAAATCCAACGAAAATTTTCTTTTTGGTGTGATTAATTTTTTGTAGCCATTAGTCCGTTGTTGATCGATCCTCATAACAATGATGACGCAACACTAGCTGAATTAAATAATACTTAAATTTAATAAGTCAAGATATGCCGACAGTCCGTTATCGCTTCCTATTACAAACAAGGTCATATCGATCAAAAATAAGGCATATTGTTCAAACTTGTTTTAATCAGTCACAGTTTTGTGATAGAAACAAAAATATTTAGGTTGGACTCCGAAAAAAAAATGATAAAGACACTGACGTTTCTGAGGCAGTATTATTGCGTTCGATGAAGGAGAACGCATACCAATCGTGTCTTTGCTGGCGGGCTCAGGCTTGATGCTATCTGCTTTTTATCTATTTTGCCTGGCCGGCCGACTATCAAAAATCCCTCAACTTCATGCGCGACCTGAAGCCTCATTCTTTAAGCATTGCGCTTTTACAACATCTTATGATTACTTCTAGTCTAATTGTTAACGTTGTCTACCTTCAAAAATGGCTCTACAGCTTTTTATCGTTGACACAAACTTTGTTTTAGTCTGTGCCCAAAGCAACAAGTTCAGGTCCGAGTATAACTTACATAAGTATACAATGCGCCCTCCCGGTTACCACCATAATGGCGTTATAACAGCTCGTAAACTTGGGCACACGGTTACACGTTGTAGGATTGCATTATGGAGTCACCAGAGTGCTCAAACTGCGAGCAGTGAGCAATGTATAATGCAACTAGTGAACGTTTCACTAGGAAACTCTCCACCCAATCCTTAGAGTGCTCAGAAGCATGCGCTCAAGCATAATATACATAAGTATACATAAGATAACTTATGTTTATTTATATATGATCATATATATACCATAGAGCGTGTTGTTTAACATTCCAACAGACGGATGACAAGGGAGTCTTCGCTACTTCATTGTCAGAAGAGTATCATCTGGTTGCTACAACCTTCGGCCTCACAAAAGAGCAGCTGTGGGAATTGTCGTATAAAAGCATCGATTACATAGCAAGTGGTGAATCTGTCAAAGACTGTTTACGAGCGCTTTGGAATAAGGAGAAGAAAAAAATGTTTCTACGATGATTTTGTCATACTTACCGCAATTGATTCAACGCCATTACTATTGGAAAGAAACTTGATTGAAGATGTTTATCATAACATCAGAAAATTTTGCAGTGATAAATAATTTCTAGGAGTTTCATTTCAGACTCGATGGCGAGTTTTGGTCAGCATTTCGCGTGTTGGTTAAAACTGTCACTTTATCGAGAAAAAAAATCTAAGTATGTTTTCGTTTTAATAATTTTACTTGTATAAAGTGAGCAGTAGAGGTGAAGAAAAAAAGAAGAGATTAATTTATTTTTGGAAGGAAGACTATTTAAAATAAAATAAAACGACGATCGAGTGGACATAACAATGGTCGAACTCGTGACAGTAAAGCTTGATGTTACACTAAAAGCCCCTACTATCTTTGTATAATAACAGATCAGTATTAAATACTTTTTATCGGAAGAAATATCGTATTTTTAAATCGCGAAAGTTTTTCTTCAAAAGGCAGAAATAAATTGCCCTTACCTTAGTTGCGTGTTAGTGTTTTCAGCGCATTTCGTGCAAATAAAATCGAACGCACTTCACTAATCTATGATTACTTCCAGTTTAAATTATATATAGGACTTAAGGTTATATTTCGAAAAAACAAGCATTACAAAGCAATCTATATGGGTGGGCGTGCTTGGCACAGTTGGTCAGATTTCTGCCTTCCGACCACAACGTCCCCAGTTCGATCCCCGGCTCTGCCAAGATTTGAACTGATTTGTGTGACTTTCTTTCCCGCACAAGGTAACTCAGCTTTCCATCCTTCCTGGGTAGGTAAATGAGTACCAGCGTCTGTTGGGAGCTAACCTGCGATGGATTAGTGTCCCGTCCAGGGGGAGTCAAAGACTCTCATCAACATAACACTACAGAAACCGGAGATAAGCGCCGGGTCCATGGGCCAATAGGCTCGTAAAAGATTCAGCTTTTTTATTTTGTGAGTATAATAATTAGAACTAGTAGTTTCTAATATAAAGAGGAATGCTGCGAACAGCACTGTTGGGCCTTAGAGTAGTAGGAAACGCTGTTATCGTAAGTTAGTAAAACAAGTATGGCACTAAATGCTTGTTTTTTTTAGACATAAAGCGAGCATAAACTGAGAAGGCAACCCTGTTATACTTAAGAACTTGTTATAAAGTACAAATAGATGTTTTAAAACGTTCACAGGAACCATGTTTAAATGTGTTTAGAACAAAATAAAAAAATCTACTTTCAAATATGCTTTACAAATATCATTTCTTGGTGAAGTTATAAACGCATTTTCTATCTTTTTTTGGTTATAGTTTGCTTCTTTTTTTGTCCTTATTTTAAGGAAAAGTTCAAAATTAATTTACGTTATACAGGGTTCCCAAAAGCCAAGATTAGTGCTGAGTCCCACGTGCGCTGTGTGCATGCAGTACATCACTTACACCGATGATAAATAACGCTGACCATACGGACTGCATGCTCCGGAAATGCTCACAGAATGGCAGACACAGGCCAGAGATACTAAATCGAGATTTTTCATGGCATATAACATACAGGGTTCAAGATTAGCGTTGCTGCTCGCTTACTGGCTCGCAGCAATAAAATTATAAAACAAATAATTATAATTGTTTTCACAACGAACACAACTCGGTTCTTGTTGTTAGACTGCCAATCAGAATCGAAAGTTCTTAAAACCAGGAACACCTAAAAGATATCTGGAAAGTTCATTGTGTTGCAACGAATGAGGGCAACTTATGGGTTCCTATCGATCATGGAACAAATTATTCTCGTTTTCTTTAAACATTCAGTCTTTTTACAAGTAAGAATAACATAGCGTCGTTTTCATTGTTAAAAACACAAATAGTATCACCTACATATCTGCGGTAGTATAAAACTTTAAGTCCATTATAGTTAGAAAGCCAAATTTGTTCATGATAACCCATGAACAAGTTTGCAAGTACAGGAGCTAAAGGGGAGTCCATTGCCACTCCATCAATTTGATCATAAAATTTATCATCAAACAAAAAATTTGTGTTTTTAACAATGAAAACGACGCTATGCTATTCTTCCAATATTTTAACACAAGACACAAGAATGTTAATTTTACAAGTAAATAATACTTTTCCTTCCTGTTTGTTTACAGTATATTCAGGAACCAGTTGTTCAAAAGCAGATTAGCGCTAATCCAGGGTTAACTTTTTAACCCATGATTTTGTTTCCACGCTTACAAAGAAAAATGTGATCTGTAAATTTGGTATCAACACGTTTTTTCCAAGGAAAATTTTAAGAGTATTTTATAAAAACTGCATGTAAACTTTTCTTGGAGAAGCAATTGCTGCTGTAAATTTTGTTTAACCTACCTCTGAACAACCCGACCCAGGTTTGAGCGAAATCGAAATAAATCACAAAGCCGATGTGCTCAGGCACGACGCACTCGACAAATCGGCGCGCAAATTTTCAAATTTTGTAACGAACTTCTGGCGACCCAGGGAAAACTCAGCAGTCCATGGCTGCAAGCTAACATTCAGGCTACCCATCTCGATTAGTTATGCTATCTGTGGTGCAGCTCTACCATATAAATCGTAATCTGTTATTGCCTTCCTAAATAAAATGTTGTTCTTGTTGTTGGCTTTCTATTGTCTATGATAATTTATGCTTGGTAATGCCCGCTACTGACGCAAATTCACATGACTTTGTGATTTCATAAAATTAACAAAAAAAAAACAAACGAAGAACTACCTTTGACTTGGGAGGCGAGTTCATGAATGGCTGAACAACGACAGTAAAATCGTCTCTGGTATCATACAATCCACTGTCGACCAACTCTTTCAGTAATCTCTGAAATTCCAGACAATCAATCAATCAATCCAATTTTGATCCGGGTTTATCCCCGTAAATGGGAGTGGACGAATTTATCCCACTCTAACAGCAATCTCTCCAACTCCCACTCTCCATCTCGCTCGATTTATGGCATCCTTCTTCTCTAAACCAACACTCTTGCTCTCCTTCTCCACTTGCATCTTCCACGTCTTCTTTGGTCGTCCTCGCTTCCTCTTGCCCTT
>JANCMA020068222.1:0-15718 GCA_024336925.2 Zoanthus solanderi | reverse complement strand
GAATGAATTTTTGTCATTTATGAGAGTTGGTTGACTATAGATTACATCTGCGTTTTTAAACGCGAGGAAAGGGGGGGGAGCTAATTATGGATGCATTCTGTTAGGATCAACCTTTTTTATTTGGTTTTGTTGACAAATCATTTGAACAAATTTTGAATGTGCTCTGTTGTAAATGATCCAAAATTAGTATAGTTTAAATTTGTTGTTCCCGATAAAAAGATGACATAAAAACAATTAATTAATACCTAATTATGGAAAATGTATAAATTATTGCAATAAACTATTGCAACCTGTATGCGATTTGAAATAAACGACTGTGATATCAATTAAATGCATATCCTAAATATAAAGTATAATAAACAAATAAACTATGTTAGCAAGGGCACTATAAAATCATTAATATGCAACCTGTGTTCACTATCCAAAATCCACGTGCGTTATCAGTCAAAATCGATCACGTGATTTTGCATTACGTGTCGACAATGTTACAATCGTGACTTTATACAGAAAATGGCCGAGTTTTCATTAATTGTTTTATTAAATTCAAACCACTACATATATAATTCAAAATTATTTTCCAGCGAAAGAAGTCATTTATCAGCACACCAACACATAAAATTATGTCTAAACTTTCGCGTCTTTCAAACAACTTTAAAGTTTGGGTTTCACGCTTTTCTTTAGTTTTTCTGTTTGATTTTTCGAAATGAAATTCAAACCTTTGTTACATTTGTTATAATCTTTATAACGTAAACGACACTCTAGATTTTGAAATTCACATTCATTTTTATTAAACAAACATATTTTGACGGACAACCCTCATCGTCAGTGTGGCAATAAACTGAGTTAACAAATAAAGGTAAAGGTAAAGGTTTTTGTTTTATTTATTTAACGTCGGTAGTTCTGTCAGTTCATAGAACTATTATCAATGGAAGCCGACAGTGTGCCCTTTACCCCCTCCCTCTGTCAGTGCTCCATTTTACGGGTATTTAAAGCTACAGCTACACAGATCAGAGGAAAGTTGGAACAGACGTTGGAGTCCCTGAGAATTGAACTGGGGACCTCCAGAACAGAAGGCAGCGCACTTACCAACTGCGCTACATGCCTGCTGCTAAAGGATGCACTGTCGGCTTCCATTGATAACAGTTCTATGAACTGACGGAGCTACCGACGTTGAATAAAGAAGTCTTTACCTTTACTTTTCCATGACATCTAATTTTTACTGTTTTTTCCATCTCGCAGGACGAGAAATCGGAAGACCTCGAAGTAACTGCTGAAGAGAAAGAACAAATTGAAGAGCCCGATGCTGGCTCACCTAGTGATGAAGGAGCGGAGGAAGGAAAGGCTGCTGTGGAAGTCAGTGAAGAAGTTAAACTGAATGATGAACCTGAACAAAAACTTGATCCAGAGCCAGAAGAGGATGTTGAGGAAAAGAAAGAGCAAGAACTTGAAAAGGAACAGGAACCAGATTCAAGTAGTAAAACAAAAAAGAGATTCAGTTTGCGTTACAGCCTGAGGAAAAGCAGAAAAGAAAAGCAGGAAGAAGCAAAAGATGTGGAACAGCATGAAACTAGTGAACCATTAAAAGAGGATGGGGAACAGGTCACTGAACCCAAAGCTAACAGGAAATGGTTTAGACGTCGACAGAGCAGTAAGACCAAACAGGATGCCCCTGCTGAGGAAGCAGAACAGAAACCAGAGGAACAAGAACCGGCATCAGAAAGTGTTACAGAGGAAGGTCATACTGAACCAGAAGCAAAACCTTCGAGATGGTCGTTTAAGTCAAAAAAATCAAGAGGTAGCAAAAAAGCTAATTCAGACATAGAAAATGAACAAGCTGCAGACACGGTGATCTCAGAGCAGGCTTTGCTTACTCAAGATAGCGATGTTCCAAAGACTGACGACTCTGTTGAGCAAACGGCAGAGAGCGGAACGGTAGAGGAAGTTAGGACAACTCAACCAGTAGACGAAGTTCCACTGCAAAAGGCAACACCAGTAATAGATGCCCAACCTGAGCTGTCTTCGTCCCCAACAGATGAAGTTGTTGAAAAACGTACAGAGGATGTCAGTGAAAATACAGACACTTTGCCTGAGATTGTAATGCCACCCAAATCCAAACATAAAACGCAACGCCCTGTAAGTATGGTGACACCAAATACAAGCTTTGAAGGTGATTTTCATGACAAAAGCAAAACTCTAGAGCGGGAAAGACCTGAGAGACATTCCTTCCATGGTGGAGACCTTGATCGCCCAAATCTACGTGAGTAAACATGATAAATAAAACATTGTAATGCAGGAGATATTTATGGCCGATAAACCTTTGATAAAAGTCTTTGATCTGCCGATGATTTTCTAAGAAAGTTTCCCTATAGGCCAAAGCTTTGTATTTTCAACAAGAACTTTAGTTTATAGATTACCTTGCTGTTATTTCCATAACGCTGTAAATAGATTCCTGATCTTTGCAAACTGTAAAATTTTGTCTTGTTTCACTTTACAACAGGGAAAAGCAGCAGTGATACCTCGATGTTGAGCTACACTCCCAATCAGTACTCAACTCTGATGATCGAAGTGAAGGACAGTGGAGGTGTAAGGTATGTTGTTCTGCCTGTTTAAAATTAACCTGTACCCAACAGTTTCATAACTCAGTTTGGTAAGAGTACTGCACCATTATCGCAGAGGTCTTGGGTACGAATCCTGATGATGTCTGAATTTTCAGCCATCTCTTTTGCAATTACTGCATACCATGGTGCTTACTGCTCCGGAATTCCTGGAAAACTCCTGGAATTTGGAACTTTTCTTCCAGGATCCTGAAAAACTTTTGGAATTTGGAACTTAACTTCTTCCATGACCCTGAAAAACTCCTGGAATTTGGAACTTTTCTTCCAGGACCCTGGAAAACTCCTGGAATTTGGAACTTTTCTTCCAGGACCCTGGAAAACTCCTGGAATTTGGAACTTTTCTTCCCGGATCCTGAAAAACTTTTGGAATTTGGAACTTAACTTCTTCCATGACCCTGAAGAACTTCTGTAATTTGGAACCCTTTCAGGATCCTGGAAAGCTCCTGTGATTTGGAACTTTTCTTGCCGGATCCTGAAAAACTTTTGGAATTTGGAACTTTTCTTCCAGGACTCTGGAAAACTCCTGTGATTTGGAACTTTTCTTCAAGGACCCTGAAAATTTTCTGGAATTTGGAACTTGTCTTCCAGGACCCCGGAAAACTCCTGTGATTTGGAACTTTTCTTCCAGGACCCTGGAAAATACTTGGAAAAACAGATAATTTCCTCATACTCCTGGAATTTTGTAATCATGTTTTTATCAATTTTGGTCAATGTAGTTATTCTATTTTATGTAGGCTCAGTTTCAGTTGCTGCTACTGTGGCACAATTTACATTATCAATTTACAATATCATTTTGTTTTTGCAAAGAGAGACTTTACCCTGGAGAACTCCTAGAAAACTCCTGGAATTTTGTTATAATCGGTCAGTGACTACCATTAGCATACATTACCCGCGAAAATAACTTCTTATTGGTTTATCGATAATAGCTGATGTATAAACTCACAGTAATCATTGAGGCAATTAACACCTGTAATCTTCTGACCTATATAGTCTTCAAACTCATTTCATTTCACATGTTTTTCTAGGTATTATGTTATTTCAAAACCTCTGCAAAACAGGAAATGTTACGACATACGAGGAACGCATATTCATGTTTATAATGATCACATGTTCATTGCGACTAACTTCTCTGAAAGGTAATCAAGTTAACTTATTACTTATGTAAGTCATAATGGTATCAGAAACACTTTGCGTTTTGTGTAGACTATTAATCATGTGCAGTAACTAAAGTCATTAACCTTATTTTTTTTATTAATGATGAAATTAATACTGTTAAATTATATCGTTTGCCAGGTTTTATACCGTTAGTGTTTTTAATATTGTTTTCGTGTTGTTGCTACTGTTAATTGTTGTATTTTGCGGTGACTTTCATAAGTGGTTTTTGGTGCCTATATGCGAATCTTTGTTTACATTTTTAGCTCATTAGCATATGGGTTTTGAGGAGTCTCAACACCTGGTTGGGCTGCAAATCAGAGTGTACTGAATATTGGAAGAAGAGGATAACACTAAGTTCTCCAGCGATTTTGAGTCCGATATCTCAAATAATGCGCATATGGCGCAGCTTTGAAAACTCAAAATTTTACAGAGTTTATATGAGCTCATTAAGCGTTTTGCCACCCGGCCTAGCAGCAAGTTTTGAAAGTTTCTCTAAACATCCAAAGTGTTATCATTTCTGTGTAGGGAATGAAGGAATGCTGTTTAGAAATAGTTTTGCTAGCTCTGTTGTGTGTTTGCTTTGTAAACGTTTGAGTTATAAAGATTTTCAAAACTTACTTTAAACACTGTAAAATTTTGAGTTTTCAAAGCTGCGCCAAATACGTGTTATTTGAGATACCGGACTCAAAATCGCTGGAGAGCTTAGTGTTATTATGTTCTTCCAATATTCAGAGCATTTTGTCTTGCCGGGTAAGTGGATCACAGTTCATAGTCAAATGCACACAAATGACGTCACAAAAGATTCGCCTATACTGGCAAGTGAAGTAACATTTTTTTAAAAATCTCCTTTATTATTTGCAGACTGTAACTGCATGAGTAGTAAAACTAGAATGTAATTTAAAAGTCGAATTACGTGCGAATCTTTGTTGACGTTATCGTTTAGACTGTTACAAAGATAAAAGGTAAAAAAAAAAGGTTTCTTTATTTAACGTCGGTAGTTCGTCAGTTCATAGAACTGTTATCAATGGAAGCCGACGGTGCACCCTTTACCCCTTCCCTCTGTCAGTGCTCCATTTTACGGGTATTTAAAGCTACAGCTACACAGATCAGAGAAAAGTCGGAACAGACGTTGGAGTCACTGAGAATCGAACTGGGGACCTCCAGCACAGAAGGCAGCGCACTTACCAACTGTGCTACACGCCTGCTCCATTTTTTATTCATTTCGAAGGACACAGATCTAGGATTTGACATAAAAAATTTTTCTGAAATCCCAAACAGACGTAGTTTAATATATCAAAAATGATTTTGAAATCCAGGTGCTTTTTAATTATTTTATCAACACTAAGCCGATCTTATACCTGGTGGATCCTAAAAGAAAAACAATGGTGAGTAGAGTTGTCACTCCTAATGCCATGCGGTTACCAAGATCACCAGAGTCCATCCAGAATACTATCCAGCTGAGAGACACGACAATGATGTCTGGAATATAGATCTGGATCAAGTAGTAACCAAAATTCCTTTTGAACTCTATGCCCATTGTCAGTGTGGTGTAGTTTCCTGTGGGTTGGCACAATCACCTAAAGTCAAATTCTCGACCAGTTGCAAAGTAAAAACAGGGTTGATCTAGCTATCTACCCCAAACTATATTGCAAGATGAACAAGCGCTCGACCAATCGCGTTACAAAACAACGTTGATCCCGTATTCTTTCACAGAACTCATTGCAAGATGACCAAGCGTTTGACTTGTCGCGTTGCAAAGAAAGCGTTGTTCTCGTTATCTATCACAGAAATCATTGCAAGATTAGAATAAATAAACAACAACACACAAGACGAAATCAAAAGCAAGAATAATGGGATGACATCTTAACATAATAAAAACAGTTTGTAAAGTAATCAATATTTAGTTTTTATAAAAACAAATAAATTTCCCAGTTACAGAAGTTCGCTGAACAAACTTTTTAAAATCTTGACAAGGCTAGTTTAAAATTTTTCTTCGAGAAAGGACGCTTTACTCCGACGAAGGACTAACGTCCGAAACGTCAGTAAGTATTCTCTCTTTTTTACGGTGTAGAATTTACATTTTTATTACTAAATTGTTGCTTTGAAGACCTTTTTTCTTAGCCGTTATTGTGTTTTAAAATTATATATTTAAGTGAATGTTCGTGTTTTAAAACCTTGAATAAAACGCAACAGCAAACCGCAATATTAAATATGCAACAATCACACATCAATGACTCGGAGTGAACCGGAGGAATTGAGGCCTGACTGTAACATATATTAATGTCACTCTGCTAGTAGTCAGACAAAGTTAATAAAGGTAAGAAATACTTATTGGAAATCTATAAATTGGGGAAGAAACCCGCATTTTAAGGATGATAGGTCGATGGATAATGAAAATATACAACATAAACTTTTTAGAATGAAACGTTCCAGCAAATTATCGAGAAAATCATTCAGATTCGCGAAAACGAAACGCAAAGCGGTTGCCACTATAATATTCATTTTTGGTTTTCAAAAACGCCGTATTGTGTTACTTGGAGCTACCTGAAAGTAGGCCTCCACTTCATAAGTACAGTAGCTAACCAGATGCAGGATTTGCACTTAAAGGTAAAATGGTTCAATGAAAAACCTCAATGTAGTACTTTCAACCATAAAAATTGCTTGTATAATTCCATTCTGAAAATTAACGATCTTTTGACTAAGGGCTCACACATATTTTAAACAAAGAACTAAATATTAATTTTATTCCATAGTAATACCAAATTAGACATTTGGTAATGAGAAAATGAAAATTGATCAACAGCAAACCACTGAAGATTAAAAGTAAAATTCTCTCAAAATATGGGCTCAAGTTAGGAGAATTTAACAATATAACTGGGACTAAAAGGATTAATATTATTTTAATATATTCTAATCGTTTTTTTACCTCTATCTATTTATATACTATATGATTCTAATATTCTGACGATGGCACGCGAGATGCTAAAGCCTGTCAATAACCTAAACATTATTTGGATCTACATTAATTGATCAATTTACGGCTTCTTCGACCATTTACTCCAAAATATTTTCCAACACGGTTTGGTTTTATGACGTAACAAAATTAAATTTTGCCGTTAAGTATTTTTCAGTTTTATGACGGCAGAAAGCGACAAAACGGTAAGAGTTCAAGCGTTTTGGATAAACAAAAATTGGGAATTGCTTAGTACAATTACTACAAACCCTTTCACTTCCTTGTTCGTGAAACACTGGCGTATAAATAAACGAAGGTCCTTCCATTTCTAAGATGTGTGCTCGCAATGAAGAAGCTGCCGAGGCTGTCAAACTTGATGGTGATCCACGGAAAGGTCCCTTCATTCCACCAGAAGAAACTAGCAAGTGGTTCTCACCTGTTAAGTGATCATCATCATCATCGTCATCATTACAATCATCATAACCACCATTATCATCATCATCATAACCATCGCCATCACTACAATCATCATAACCACCACCATCATCATAACTATTACCATCATTACTATTATTATATCCATCAATATCACCATCATCACCACCACCATCGCCATCATTACATTCATCATCATCATCATCATAATCATCTCCATCACTAGAATCATCATAACCATCATCATCACCATCACTACAATCATCATAATCACTATCACCATCATCATAACCATCGTCATCACTACAATCATCATAGTCACTATCACCATCATCATAACCATCGTCATCACCATCGTCATCAATACAATCATCATAATCATTATCACCATCATCATAACCATCGCCAAGATTACAATCATCATAACCACCATCACCATAACCATCACCATCATTACTATCATCATATCCACCAACACCATCATCATCACCACCATCGCCATCATTACAATCATCATCAACATCGCTATTATTACAATCATCATAACCATCATCATCATCACCATCATTAAAATCTTCATAACCTCCATGATCATCATCATCACCATCGCCATCATTACAATCATCCTAACCAGACAGAGTATCGTCACCATAACTATATTTACTATCATAGCAAACAGAAACTCCCAATCGATATGCTAAGTGAATAATCAAATCAGAAAAAAACAACAATTATTGTTTCCAACCAACCTTCCTCGATTATATCCAGTAGGCTCGGTTGTGCTAGGACCTGGAACAAAATAAAAGCAAATGGAACTGAGTTAAGACATTTCAAAATCTATTAAGGATACAATAATTAGTTGCAGAATTCGTGGTAAAACTATTTATTTTCCGAGCAGAAATATTTACCAAATACTGAAATCTAAGCATTTGGAGTTTGAATTTTCAAGTCTTTGCTGCCTGAGCTAGTGCTAATCAAGTGTTTCACCTACTCGCCAATGGACTTTGATAGACTTATTAAATTCATTCATTCATTGATTGACGAAAAAATGTAAGCGATAAAAAAGCTATCTAACTAGGTTAACATCAAAGTTTTTTAATGTGATGAAATAGATTTTTATTCATCGTGGCTGTTAGTTAATAAATTAACTATTTCTGTAGGTAGCTAGTAGCTTTAAGCCAGTTCTTTTTACCGATAAATATAATTAATAATTTGAAATTTATGGTACTGAAATAATGTCTGTCTGTATCATTCAACAAGTATAATTTAAGAGTGACTCGACTTCATACAAACTCTTATTTAAGTTGATACCTTGGCTGTTCGAAATAACAGTTGCGCATCCTTTGAGGAGAACAGATCAAACCTGGTGGCACGGGACATAAACTCCAACAATAACGCAGTGTAAAAGAGATAGTTGTCCATCACAAACGGCTTCCTATAAAAAAAAAACTCGTTTTTAGTCATGGATGCGTGTAGCGTGGAAGCGACTGTTTTTGATGGTCGAAGTATGCAATTATGTCACTCACACAGATGTCAAAAATCGAAATTTCAACAGGCAGACTGACTAATATCAATTTTCCAAAATAATACCGGAACATTTGTACAACAGTTTACCGAAGTAATGCAGTAACCTTGAAATAGTGTTGTTGGGAACTTAAACATGTCTGTCAGCTACAAGACTTGATAAACCCATATCAAAGCTATCCACAGCAGTAACCATGTCCGAAAAAGGTCCAAGAAATGTTTTCACTCTAAGCTTACCAGGCTGGGCACTAGTACATGACCTATCCACTTTCATCTCCTCTTATAAGCTTTTTGACATACTGCCCTTTATCTTCTCGTTACTAACTGCCACTGGCCAGTTTATTTCCAATATTCTCCGTGCTTGTATTCTTACATAAACCAAAAAAAATGTTATTGCGCGAGTTCGACGAACGCTTCCTAATCTCGTTCAATACTATAGCTTTTCGCGGCAAAATATTGTTTACCGAATTAGCCTCGTTTCCACGTCCTACGTTGATCCATCTGGTTACGTCATAATAAGGAAAACAGCATTCTTAAAAACCTTTTTAAAAAAAGCTCCTTTGAAGGAGAAAAAAGAAATCACTCGACTCTTTGCTCTACAATTCTAACAACGCTAACGACAAATCAAACTCTCCGCGATTTACAATTGAACCAACGCACTTACATAAGACATGATAACTACTAGCTCTATTAATTCGCTCACCACTGTACCCAGGTCACTGCAATTCTCGACTCATCATTGTCTCTATTGTGTGTAAGTCTGCTGGAATTTGCATATCTCCAAGGCTGAACGTAACTTAACCATGTTTCCAAAACCTTTTGTAGAAAAATAAAGAATCAGAAAGAGTACTTTAGCTAATAAAACGTTAACCACTCAATTTATCAGTTGGCAACAAATACAAATACAAATACATAAATTTGTCAACCATGAACGATCAAAACTATGTATTCTTTACAAGGTAATGGAGTCGCACTTTTAAGACTGGAAGAAAGACAACAAACTGACAAAACTAAGCTTCATCAGTAATTAATATACTTACAATTCTGAACGAAGGATCTAAAGGCCAATGTGCAAAGCTGTGTCTAAGAAAGCAGTACAACTTCTTCTGAATAACTTGAGGAATCACGCTTCTGGATGAAGAAAAAGCATAGAAAAATATTACAGTATTTAAAAATTGATACAAATGGATTTTCCTAACATTGAAGCATTACAAACGTTTGTCTAAGAACCAAGTTTGTAGGTTTCGAGATTGTAGTGCTCATTGGTTTTGCCAAAATGTTTAGATGTAAGGTTTTCAAATCTATATTAAAGTACACTTGGTTTTGAATCCAAGAACTGAAATATCCAGAATTAAGAAGATGCAAAAAGATCATTAAACCTTGTGCACTTCTATGCATTTTTGGTAAATGTCGAAATTTATGATAAAACTTTCAATTCATTTTCAATATCATCCGCTAGTGCTACTATAATACCACTTGCATCATTATCATTATCATCATCATCGTCATCATCACTATCCATTGTTAAAACAAAAGCATTGTTATTACCACCACCATCACCGGCAGCACAATTTTCAATTATTAACATCTTTATTTAAGTCATGAAAATCTGTAATCCTAATTATTTTATAATAAGGCCAAGTAAAATAAGAAAAATTGGTTAGTATTCCTGCTTTCAGACATCAAACAAAGCGCGACGTTGATCACATTGGCGAGTGGTAGTTCTCATAACTTGCCCAGGCACACATGTGGAAGATTTCAAAATCGTCAGACCGTGTTGTACTGCTTAAGAAAAATGTAAATATGCCTTTTGTTATTTGTTGTATAACCCATGAAGGGTCAAATACGCTCGTGAAAGATTGGTTTGACTGTTGAATTTTGAATGATCAATTGGTTCTGACAAAGGTGTTTAATGAGTTCATTTTAGGGACATTTGTCGTGGAGAAGCATGGTGACTTACTGTTGTAAGCTTTGGTTCAGTAACACCTTTTTTAAGCTCATTCATCCGCGCGCATGCGCAAGTATCGTGGGAGTGAAATGTCGACGACGTCCAAAATTTGTGGACAGAAATTGTGGGCTGTAGACGGAAGTGAAAATGTCCTGCAAGCGTGGCTCCATGGTAGAACTTTTGACTTTCGTGTGCACGGACCTAGTTTGAAGCCCGTACTGACCTTTTTTTATTTTAGTTTTTTTTTTCTTTTCTATTTTAACTTAGAATTGTCTATAATGCCTTTATCTTACTTTGTAATACAATTTAATATTAAAACATTTGGAAAAAAGAGTGAGAAAAACGAATAAGATGGCTCTAAGAGCCCTTTGATTTCTTTTTAAAATGAAATTTTAAAAACATGTAATCACTGATGTTGAATACAGTAAGAAACTATTTTATATATCAGGTGATATAATTTTACATAGAATGAAATAAAATGGGAAGAACACTAATGCTTTGATTTGTGTTAATGCATTTGCCAGATATAAAATATTTTACTGTGCAACCCATCCCCTCCCCTCTAGTTTGTACAAAATAAAAAAAATAAAAATAAAAACTGCCCATCCAGCTATCAAAATCTCAAAGAAAGGATGCTAACGAACTATTTCTTTTATTTGGTCTAACCACAATTACAGCCATTTTCAGTTCTTACTACCATCAAAATAGTTCTTTTAATTATTTTCAGCACCTCCATTCTTACTATTATCATCAGCTTCATCATCGAATACATCTTCTTCATTCTCATTCCCATCATTATCATTTTTCATTATTACTGTAATAATCGTCACTGTTACCATAATCATCATCACTCTCAAAATATTATCATTTTTAATTCATAAATAAATCAAATTTTAACCATCAAAATCATTTTCAAATTCCACCATCCTTATCAAAATTAGTTTTTTATTACCCTCATTATTATCACCACTGCCACCATTAATATCAAAATTATAATTCTCATCACTGTAACTGATTACTGCATTCATTCTCATCTAAAAACATTTGTCTTTATATAATAATTTGGATAGTACGTGCGTTTTGATTGGTCTACAAGTGTGTTTTCATAGCGCTATAAAACACGAAAATGGCGTGTGGTTTGACTGTTTCCGATTTGTGAGAATTTACAGTACGCGCTTCGTATATCGTCTTTCTCTTTGTTAACAATGAAAAAAAATTTATTAAAGAAATAAAACATGTTGTCCGTGCCTCCAAAGTCTGTTGAAAACTTCGGCAAAGTTTGTGAGAATTCTCGAGTAGGTGAAAACCCTCGACTGCATCTCGGGCTTTCACTGATCTGCTCTCGAATTCTCCCAAACATTCGCCTCGGTTTTCACCAGGCTATAAAGGCACGGAAAACATGTTTCATTTCTTAAATATTATATGACCAACCTCTTTAGTTCATCAGTGGCCGTTGGAAGTGACTGCAGTGGTAGGTGTATTGAATCAGGTCCATTAGTATATACATACATGTGCATGTGTTTCACTAGCATTCGAATAACCCGCATATGTTCAATGGTCGGCAGAAAATATTCCTATCAGTACAAACGTCAAGTTAAGCAAACCAAACCAAAGCAATTGTAAACAATGAATTCTACCATCAAATTTCATAACAAGAATAGATACTGATTCACATTTTACTATAATTGTTAAAATTAGTGCATTACGTTTCGGTGCAACATGCACCATCATCAGGTTACAAATGCAAATAATTTTATGTCACAACTTACGATCTAAATAGTGAAAAACATTCAATGAGAGTAATACAATAAAGGACTGAAACAAAAGAACAATGGCAAACAACAGGACAAAACTATGCAAAACAGTGACAATGCTAAACAAAGAAACAAGAAAAAATGAAATGAAATCCATGTAAATAGCTTGGCTTTGATCTATAGAATCACCCTGAATATTGAGATCTGGTTGTAAGAGCTTAATATAGAGCATTTCGAAGATTAAACAGTCAAATTTATTATTACGATGCTTTAGAATTTTAAAGTTCAATATCAGAAAAAAGCCAACCTTGGAACGATTCAAGAAAATTATTAGAAAAATTAATGTTCATAGCTTGACAGAAAATAACGATGGCTGCTGTACCTATTGTATGACATAAAGTTTTATTAATATCATATGAAATTTTATTATATCTATTATATTGTAAATAGTTTCTCTTTCTTAGTACTATTATACGTTTTTACGAGTTTTTAATATAACCATCTAAATCTTTATTAGCTCGATCTATTATATTTTATTGTAAATAGGTAAATATCATGGTTTTCTTATATCCATTAATTATAAATAGGTTAATACTTTTCTACCTGAGGGACTCAATAGCTGGGAATAGCTGTAAATAAATTGTATACTAGTTTTACCTCTTGGTTCTCGTTTTTTGTTCAGCTGTATTTTCTCCACTGGACCTTGGACGCTGGAATCTTCATCATCTTCATGTAATAGCAAAGGGTCCTGCAAGGCAAAAACAGTTTATTCACTGCAGTTTCTACTATCTTTAGATATAGAATCAACTGAAAATAAACCTGACAGACGCATGACGAAGATGATTATATGTTATATACAGCTAAAAAAATAAGGCAAGGCCGCTGAGCAGTTAAAAGTATACTGGCTTCTAACTCAAGACGGTATAAAAGCACAAGGGTTAATACGGAACCCTGTTTAGAAGATTAAAGTAAGCTCGAAAGAATTTGGCTTTCTGATAGAATTAAAATAAATTAAAACATAGATCAACAATAACACATTTATGGTCTAAAAAATTTGAACCTAAATCTCAAAATGCCGATTAAAGTAAAATATTATCCAATGAAGACAAAAAAATAAAGTGTCAGCTGTTTCTCTTTCGATCTCAAAGTCAGTATATTTTGACTGTTGCCGCTCTATAAACTAATGACACAGTTAACTCACCGTCGAGCCCCTCATGGAAAGTCTTCTAACAATCATTTGTGTCAACATTTTGTGACTGATTCAGTCCTTTAGTCTTTACCGAGTTCTGACAATATTGAGAGTGGCTTGGTTTTAACAATACTATATATCGTCATTCACAAAATTACCATGTGAAAGAAAACTAAGATCACTATATATAATGACAAAAAGCGTTCCATAAAAAACACCCTACATAAAAAGATTGGTTTTCAGTTGAAAGACCAAGACTCAAAATAAAAATTTTGGCAGTTTTTGTAATACAGGTCAGTACTTGTTGAGTGTTTCCAGTACAAGGCAATAATACTAAAGAAACATTACTTGCTTGTTTTTATGTTCTGCGATAACATCAGTATCTCTAACCTGAATCTTGTTGATTTATCTTTTTTGTTTGTATATTTGTTGCCTCATTGTTTAATAAAGGATGAAAATGCGAAAGAAATAAAAAAATAAGGTGTTTATCTTTGGACTTTTTTTTTCGATGATTCACTGAACAGATTCGGAAACAATTCAAATTCTAGAAGCTTGGTCAACATCGAAAGATGGTGAGAAAACCATAGTTTAACTCATCATCCACGTTGTAAGAAAACAAACAATACTCGTGGTTAACATACGACAGATTTCCAACACATGCCTCTCCTGGTTAGACCAGCCCACTGATACGATGTACAATGATAAGACATGACGTACAATGAATTGGGTGACAGAAAACTATATCATTAAAAGTTTTCTTATATTGTGATAAAATTTGGCTCGTTTAGAAATTCCGGTTTATACAAGCCCAGCTTCTTATACCTTGCGTTTCAGTAGCAAAATTACCTTTATGTTTGTTTTGATCGAGCTCAAATGATTTCAAAGGCATAGGCTACTGATATCTTTCATAATCTGCAATCTGTGCTAAAACAGTGGCGCTAGAAGTCCGGCTAAGATTCTGACGCTGCAACCAGGGGTTCCTGCTTTCTTGCTTGATGCCCCTTGGCTAACATGGCGTCCAAATTACCTCGAGCGTCAGACATCAGAATCAAACTAGATTTCAGAAGAGAGTAATTGAGCCGCTCTACTGAGGTCAAGGACCTTATGGAGAGAATTATTTGCAAGAGACAGATATCGAAAGTCAACATAAGAATTGAAGTATAGAGCGAATCGGGGAAGAAAACGGATGTTAATTGAAAAGATTAGTTTAAAAGAGTTAGCACCTGCAATCTTTTTCAAACCAACAGCTTTGAATAACAGTAGGAAAGCCACTCTACAATGCTTTCAGAAAAACCAGTGTCTCTACTAAAATTTGTGTTGTGCATCAAAGAAACATACCAAAGAAAACGAGGGAGATTGTCAGGTAAAAAAAGAGAAACCAAAATCAAAGAACAGCTAATGTAATTTCGTACCGTGGGAGATCTGGGTGTGAGATTACAACTAGCGTGCACACAGGTTGCAGATAGTCGAAGATCTCTTTTTTTAAAAGCAGGAGTTTTGTTGTACAAGTTTGCTAAATTATGTTAGAGGTCACGTGTTCAACTCCCTTTAAAGCCTAAAATTGTTTTCAGTCTGCCCTTTCAAGCCTGGTCCTCACTACGACATAAGCATAAGCACAAAATTATCAAAATCTTCTGTTCGTCTTGTGCTTATGCTTATGGTTATGTCGCTTATGTCGCTAGTGAGGACAACACTGACGTAAGCATATGAATAAATTAAACCATTCAGCCAATCATAGGGAGCTTGGCTCCAGGTTTCCCTCACGAAAATCTAACCGATTGCGAGTAAGTACTGTTCGTCCGCCGACTTGTTTTGTGTTTTGGAGAGAGAGCATGATTGCTAAAATTAGCTTTGCGCTTGTGTACAACGTTATTCTTATGTCTCGGCTGTCCTCATTACGACATAAGCTCGTTATGCTAATGCTTATGTCGTAGTGAGGACCAGGCTTAACGATTGCCCAAAGTCCGTACTGTATGTATCCGCAATGATTCATGACGTCATTGTCTTAATATTAGTGTACAATATTTTTGTAATTTTATTATTTCTGTAAATATTATTATTATTACTATTGCTGCCGCAGCGAGCGAGCCTGAAGTGAGCGAGCTAGGCAGCATCCTATTTGGTGCATGGCGTTCAAAAGTTCAA
>JANCMA020068125.1:0-15719 GCA_024336925.2 Zoanthus solanderi | reverse complement strand
CCAATCTGCACGCCCTTGTCCATACCATTGGAAAATACCATCTCAAGCACACGGCACATATTAAAGAATGCCGCATCATGCCAGCCTTCTGTCTTCCCTGCCTTCTGTGGCTCTACACAGCCGATTATATTATAATCTCTTGCTTCAGCCAATGGGATGCCTCTGTTTTGTAAGCTCGGAATAATTACCTCATCATTATAATAAGCCGGGAGACCCGTTCCCATTCTTGTCAGCTCTGCTGCCTGAGGCAAATCAGTAAATAGAAATGCTTGTCTTCAGACTTGTAGGTGACAGTGTAGACCACAGTTGCATGGAAATGGAAATGGATGCATGATCATAGCTTCCACAAATAATAATGAAGCTTTAAGAAGCTGTTTCTTAAATTGTTTTTGATGTTTCAAGGCTGTAAAACAAAAACTGCTACTTCATGAGTCCAACTTGATGATGTACAAAAGCAAATATGAAGGATCTTTTATTGGTTGTCTTTCATTGTCAGGATTCAGCCATTTCAGTTAAGCCTAATAAGGCCAGACCGATTTAATTTTTTGAAGCACTGATTTTTTTTTAGTTTGGCTGGAAAAAAAGCAAAAAAAAACAAAATTGGTTCTACAATGATAGAATAGAATGGCATGTCAAAATTTTTTCTCTTAAAATGGTACAATTATTAGCTGTCAGCCTGCAAAGGTAAAGGAAAATTATTTCGATCCACACAAAAAGCCATTTTGTAGTTGGTTGCAGTAGTTGGTCAGACCATTTTGGTTTTTGGGGGACCCCTCCTAAGAACTTGTACTGAAACCCTATTGTATTTGATGAGAGTTTTTCTGAAAATTTCTTTAACTCGGAAAAAGCAGAAGCTGAGGAAACCCAGGAACATGAAGCCATATCAGATTCTACAGTCGAAGCTACAGATAAAGGTATTGGTGCTGAGGACAGTTTGAATGTGACAGCTCCAGTGGATGTTGAAATGAAAGATACTAGTTTGGAGCAAGCAGAGACTGAAAAGACAGCTAAGGATGCATTGCATGGCGACAGTGCAAGCACTGGGAATAGCAGTTTGTCAGTATCACTGTTTGTACATACTGATGATGTGCAAGATGATCTGGATGATGATTTGAAATCTGTGGAGAATGGAGTAGATGTCGACAGGGAAGGGACAGCGAGTGAGGAAATCTCTGATAAAGGTTTGTTATTGATTTTACTCAAGTGTTAGTCACAATATACTATGAATTGCTAAAAATGTTTTAATTGCTTCAAAGATATTGACTTGACTACAACAAAAAATTAATATGGTGGTGGTCAGTTTGACTCCCAAAACAGAGCATGAATTCCTACAATTTGATTCATAATTTGTGATAAAATTAATAACTTATTTGGGCGACTCTTGCAAGCTGTCATTATTAATGTTAACCCATTTACCAGTGAAGAGTGCTCTGTGTGTTATGCTTCAGAAAACTGATGCAAAATAATGATATCATGCTTTCACATGAACTTGTCAATCAATCTGTAAAACCCTTTAAGGAGTAGGAGTAATTGCTATTGAAATACAAACACACAAGGCTTTAATGGTACTAGTTAGTGTTAAGCCTATGGGTGATCTTCACCAAGTTGACCCAAAGTAGTTAAAGCATTTACATTGTAGAAAGCATGAAAATTTCACACCTATATTTAGATATACGTTAGTGAAGTGTATGTTGATCGTTTAGCTGTCAGTTTTACTCCTCTATAAGAATATTGTTCCTTTTGAAAACTATGATGGCCAATAAGATTAGCATTTGTAGATTTAAAAATTTAAAGAGAAAGAGTTCTTAGTTATTAGAGAAAAATAGTTTTTTTTTAAACATGTGGCTAATAATAACATCAGATTAAGGATATGGCACATAATATGTGCCAGTTAAGGGTAGTGATGTATTATTCACCTCAAAACTTAGATATTTTTTAGTGTGAACCCTGTGTTTGTAAGTAGAGTTTACAAAAAAAAATTGAATCAAGTAAATCCGGTAATGTTGTATTGAAGAAAAGTTTCTGTTTTAATAGATCAATTTTGAATGTTACTTATTTTGCATAGCTGACAAATTAACCAAAGTTGAAGAGGAAAAAGATGCTGCTTCTGAAGAGGAGAAAACAGAGAAACCAAACAAAGGTTTGGAAAAAGAAAACTCAGAGGAAAAAGGAAAAGCAGAAAATGAGGCTGAAGCCCAAAAATCTCCAGAAAAAAGTGAAGAAAAAAGTAATACATCAGAGTGAGTACCATGTTCTAGGTTCTTGGAAGTTACATACTTACACTCAGTTAAAAACACTGACTTGCTCCAGGACTTGCCATTCGAGGAGAGCAATCACTCTCGATCACCATTGCTCACACAAAATTGACCTTAGGAGAGCAATACAATACAATATAATACTATAAAATAATCTTTATTTAACGAGGATGACATTATAACCATATAAACAGTTTTCTAACTAATGGCCCTCAATTATATGCCGAGCAATTAATTGCTCACCTTTCTTCCAGGAATAGCTTAACGCCATTGGAAAAAATAGTCTTATTAATGTATTGTATACAAATAATCTTAACCATTAGCTATCTCTTAGAGATAATTCCACATGAACAACCCAGCCTTGAGAAACAAGTACAATGTTTTATCGTCGGCCTGCATCCCTCGGGGATTATGTAAACCAACTACTTAAGCTTGTTGTATATTGTAATTAGATCATACTGAAGATGAATTTTAGTCAAAAACGTTTTATTTTATTAGTCAATGTCAATCAATAATTTTATCCTTGTTTTTAATACATCTATCTCTTTATTTGAAGGAGTCAAGAGAAGAAGGATAAGGATGCCTCAAGGGAGAAGAAAGAGGTTCATAAAGATGAAAAGACGGATAAGGAGAAAGAAAAACAAGAAAAAGGTGGTAAAGCAGATGAGAAAGCCAAGACTGCCAAAGGGAGTGCTGCACGGGTGAAGAAAGAAGCAGGAAAAAGTTTATGGGTCAGTAACTTGTCTTCTGTCACTAAAGCTGTTGACCTCAAGACAAGGTTCAGTCAGTATGGCAAGGTGAGAACCATCATTATTAAGAAAAGATATACAAGATTACTCATGGATAATATTGGCACAAGTAGATCTACAATAGACCCTTTTCCAGTTCCCCAAATAACCGCCGAATACAGCATTATGGTGCATAGTAGAATATTAAAACAAGGCTTCCTTGAGAAACTCAAAGCTATCTTGATTACAAAGTGAAGGTTAGTGTGAGAGTAAACAGGCCATGAAAAAAAAGTGAAAATATGTTGAGGCAAAGAAGGTGCATCTGCTTGATGTATTAATACTGAACATTTACAGGCAGGCCAGTTGCACACTGCTTTCAAAGCATCACCTGTGTGACCAAAGGCAGCATTACTTTTAAGGGTGTAATTCTTTGTTATTAAGACAAGATATTTGTTAAAACATATAAAGTCAAATACAGGCAAGTCTCTTAAATCTTTTCCACTCTCACTCTTCAGTATCGTTAATCATTATTAATATTTTTGCTTGATATCAGTTCTGAAAGCAGTAGAAGCTGTTTTTTTGCAGGACTAGATGACCGAGGTGTTAAATTAGTTTCGGTTTTCTTCTTTAAGTGTACATTGGAGTGTGTGACCAAGGTGTTTTTGTTGCCTTTTATGGTTGCCCTTCCCATTTTAAAAGTGCTCCAAACTCTAACACCGTCATTTTCGTTAAATCATCTATTGATTCAGAGAAATTTTGGTAACTTTAACTCTATGAAAGTGTTATAATACTAGTTTTATACATGAGACACCTTAGGTGCAAACAGTAAGATATTCTCGATTGTTGCTCAGGGTTAGCCTCGACTTCATTAGAAAAACAAGTTTAATGGTAAAATTGACAACTGGAGAGAAAAACAGCTTAGGTGCAAACAGTAAGATATTCTCAATTGTTTCTCAGGGTTAGCCTCGACTTCATGAGAAAAACAAGTTGTTTAGTGGTAAAATTGACAACTGGAAACTCGTCTATTAGAGCAAAAAGTTCAAGCGTAATCCACAGGCAATTCGTTCAAGGTTCCTGCCAAAGAGGGAGAATGTTATCCCATTTTTTCTTCCTTCCTGCTTTTGTCAATTCTTTATTTTCTCGAACAAATAGCAAACAATTAAGCCTATTTCGGAAAACCATTTTAGAAAGAAACACAAGAACTCTGAAACGGTAAAATATAAGGAGAACAAATTTCTGGTAAACAATGGGGTTCAAGACACTGAAACTGTGCAAAACTGGGAGGAAGATTTTAAGCGTTAGCAGTTGTTGCACAAGATTTTATATAAACAAAAAAGTTCCTACTATATATCACTGCTATTCATTTGGAGTATCTGTGGGTCAATAAGGATAGAAGTATCCTTTTATAATTTATGTATGTTAATAAAATTGTTAAAAGCATCAGCCATGGGATAAGCATAGCAAGCCTTGCTATTGTGAGGTTTTTCAAAAACCTAACGTGCAATGAAAAGGCCATAAGTTCTTTCTTGTTTCATAAATGGCCATTCTGAAATGTGAAATATGTGAACAATGGGAAGTTAATGATTTTTTGGAATCAGTTGCACCATTCCAATGTAATTGTTTAAATTTAGCCTGTTTCTTTGTCATTTTCTTAGCTTGTATGGTGTAACGAAATAGCCCAATTAGCCTTTGGTTAGTTTTTTGTTTTATATTAGTATGTTGACCAATTATTTGCATTAATTGTACAACAATTACATAATTCGATACTAAAAACAATCTATTGAATATGCATTTTGTTGCTTGTCATTATCTTAAATTGATGAATTGTGAAAATGAAACTGGTATTAATTGGATAAGTTTTTTGTCAATCAAAATTTCAGGTTGTGGGATGCAAGATCGTCACCAACTCTAAAGCACCAGGAGCACAGTGCTTTGGTCTGGTTACTATGTCAACCAGTGAAGAAGCTGCAAAGTGTATCTCTCACCTACATAGAACCGAGCTGCATGGGAGAACAATAACTGTTGATAGGGTAAGTGTGTAATGTGCACAAACCAAAAAGATTCACAACATCAATTCTTCTCAATCAAGACAAAGTCTGACAAAAAGGGTTCCATAAAGTATTTTATTCCTCAGGAAGATTTTCAGTTAAGTTGTCCACTTCAGATGTATTCTGCATGAGCTCATTATGAATATTATCTCTTTCTAGGCAAAGGGTGATCGCATACCTCAGACCCAAACCCAGGCATCAAAAAGACAATCTGGTCGACTGGCAGACAGAAAACAGGCAGAAAAAAAGCAAGGTACTGTTCATTGTTTTTACATCCATACTAACAAAGTCCTAATCAGCCTAGTGGCTTGCTAGACATATTAAGAGTAATATCCAACTCCTTGGGAAGATTGTGTTGGTAAGACCTTGTATGAAACTGCAATAGCTGAGCACAAGTCCATAGAAACAAATTACTTAAAGCACTTCATCAGTCCTTGCAACTTTGTGGTTAGAACCTCCTAAACAAGGTTTATTGGGTCGTGGCCTACCCCTGCTTGAGCTGAGTAAATGTTTTATTAATATTCTTGGCCTTGGAAAAGAAAAACAAAGAATTTAGATATTTTATAATTAGTTTAATTTTCAATATTTTAAAAATAAGTTTCATTAAAAGATCTCCAGTGTTTTAAAACGGATCAGTTTTTAGGACAGTAGTGTGCTACCAGTAACGTACGAATTTAGCTCTTCAAGCGGTGGTATTAAGGTACTGATCAGCATCAAATGCTTTACCTGCAAACACTCAGGGGAGAAGGCAAAACCCGGTGAGAAAAAGGAGACTACTAAAAAGACAGGAGAAAAAACTACAGCAACCAGAACTTCATCTAAAGTATCATCATCTAGTAAAACTAGTCCACGAACAAAATCAACAGGTGAGTGTTATAGCGTTTTTCTCTTTGTTCTCCCTGTGTTGTAGCAGAGCATCAGTAGATTTGAAAAGTAAATTTTTTAAAAACATACTTTTCCAGCTTTCCAAACAATAGCGTTCATGTATAGATTGGCTTACTTTTTAATTTAAAACGTGTAAATATTAAGTGTTTAAATAACAATTAATTCGTACAATGTAAGCAGCAATTTGTTACTTTCACTTCTAAATTTCTGACACTATTTGCTGTCCTCTTCTACCCGGCTCTTTTATCTTTTTTCAAGTTTGTATTCTTATAACCAACGACCAGTAATATACATGTTGACCTTCGTTTAATTCATAACGTTTGGTCTGACTACAACTGCATCAGGGAGTAACTACCAACTGTCCTGGATTGGAGTGTGATGCTTTACAGTCGGTTTTGAAGCTGCACGTTAAATTTTCTTATCTTCATTTGTCATTGGTCCCAGGTCCTGATAGATTTCTCCTCGTAGTTGTAAGTCTCATGGGCAAACTTCAAATTGTATACCAACATCTTGTCCACATGCATTAAAAACCTAAATGGATTATTCCAAACTTGGAATATTTCTTTTCTTTCATTTCATTTGTACTGTTACCGTCGAATCGTCAGGTCATTGGGTTATTGACCTTATGCAGAAACTCATGGGTTCAATGTTAAATGAAGAAACTATCCGATGATGCATACATGTGCTGAGACTCGTCTCTATTGATGACGACAAGTGAAGGAAATGAAACAAAGAATGCATACAGAGCATATCAAAAGAAGATAGTCTTGAGCAGACCGCAGTTTTAAAGCTGCTTCAAACCTTCATGCGAATTTTTAAATTTTATTAAACGAAATCCATCTTACCTGTAATCGTTAAGTCTCTGAATAACTTAAAGCTATTGCCCAGTGAAACTAAAATTATGAAACAAAGGAAACACTACAAGAGAAGGAATATCATGTAACACAACTTTTAATGTGTGATTCCGTTTAGATGTCATAAGTTTATAAAGCTGTGCATTTAAGAAAACAAAGAAGAATGTTCTTTACATTAGATTTGACCAATATCCCCCCCGTAATTTGTAAAGTTGAATAAAGCCCCAGGACATTGTTAGCGTATCGGTGAAACTCTGTGCTAAATGTTCTCTGCTTTGTAACTAACAAAAATGCTTAGGGAGCTCCTCGAGTGGGAAAAAAGAAGATTCTTCCAGCCGTGTTGTTGTGATGGACAAGGATAAAGGCGAACCAGTTATCCACGTCACAAATAAGAGCACTGAGGAAAAAGACAAAGATAAAGATAAGGATAAAGACAAGGCTGCTGGTGAAAGATCCTCATCCAAAGGCCGCAAGAGCAGAAGTCGTAGCCGTGGAAGAAAGTCACCAAAAATCAAGTCCTTGGAAGAGATTCGACGTGATCGCCAAGAACGAGCAAGGCAGCAAAAAGCAAATGCTTTGCGTGAAAAACGTGAACGCGAAAGACAGGATCGTCTGCGCCGTGAGCGTGAACGAGTTGAACGTGAGAGGGCCATGGTACGTGCCCGTGAAAGAGAACGTGAACGAGAACGTGAACGTCGAAGAATTCAAATTATTCGTGACCGCGAGATGCGCGAACGCGAACGTGAACGTGCACGTATCTTGCGTGAAAGGGAACTTGAACGCCAACGTGAGTTAGAACGGGAACGCCAGCGTGAGCGTGAAAGAATATTGCGTGAACGTCGCGAAAGAGAAGAAAGAGAACGTCGCGATCGCGAGAGACTAGAACGGGAACGTATTGAACGTGATCGCTTGCAGAGGATTGAGCGTGAACGCCTCGAACGCTTGGAACGTGAAAAAGTTGAACGTGAGAGGATGGCCAGGCTGGAACGTGAACGCCTGGACCGTGAAAGACTTGATCGTGAAAGAAGAGGTGTAAAAAGACCTGGTGGATCGTTCGATCGTTCCACTTCTGATTCTGCCGGATTTTGGCAAGATGCAAAGCGTATGAATTTGAACACTGATCAAAGCAAACCACGAGACTTTTTTAGTGGTTTATCTAATCAGCAGGCCTCTTCCAACGATAGACGTCACTCGGACTCCCGTACACGGGACGATCGTAGGGAGTCAAGAGGTCACCGTGATGATGTGCGACCGAACAGGGGGCTTGGTGAAAGAAGCCAGACAGCTAGTCGAACAGATGATTGGGACCGACGTAACAGTGATCGTGGTAAAAAGGACGAACGGCGTAGTTCTGCTGATCGCCGTGACAAGATTCGTGACCATGATGCGTCACGTGATAGGCACTCGCGTGACTCTTGGCCAGGCGCTGTTGCAGCAGGATTGGGTAGTGGACTGGGACCTATTGATCCCCAGAAAAGTCTTTCTATTCTTCTCGAACGTGCCGGAGTGAGTGGGATTCTTGGTTCAGCAGCAGCTGCTGGGGTCCCTAACAGTGAACTAAGAACAGACATAGGAAAACCTGCAGGATTACCCCATCGTGGTGAAGGTATTAGTAACTGGCGCCCCCCTGACCCCCGTGATAGCAGACCACCAATTGCAGCCGTGGATAGGGGGGTTGGCCTGCCAAATAGTGGCAGCGCACCCATTACTGGCATCCGTGCCCCTGGTAACTTGGAATCAAGATATGGCGGTATAGGCTTGGATCCGCGTAGCAACATTAATAGCAGTCAGCCACCCAATTGGCGTGATTCCCGGGGCGGTGATTTAACATCACGCGAGAGAGAAATTCTGGCAGCCAGAGAACGTGAGAGAGCCCGGGAAAGAGAACGTGGGTCTGACCCTAAGACTAACCAAACACGGAGCCTGCCCCATTTTGACTCACGTGAGCGACCACCCGTGTCCCGTGATTCTGCTCCACCAAGAAGCGGATGGGGCGGAGCAGGAATAAGCAACCCCTTAAGTTTACCAGCTACAACTCGAGGACCAGCTGATGATAGGTCACGCGGTTCGCTTCCTCTATCACGTGACAATACTGGTCCTGGTTCCTGGGGTCCTCCCCAGGCAGCAGGTTTTGGTGGTACAATTCCTGGACCTGATAGAAGAGGCCCTGGTGTTGACAGGTTTGATCCGTTCAAAGGTACACAGCCACGTGGTGCAATTGTGCGTCGTTACTGAGGAACAGACTGCTTCCAACGACACAGGAAGGAACAACATTTAAATTTATATCAGCTATTGAACTGTGGACAGAACACTTTTATTCGTTTGACATAAGTTGACATTTGTATGACACCTAAGCAGTGCTAAGTTGATGATCTGGCGGACTGCTACCATTTCTGCTGTCAAGGCAGTTTCTTCATTAAGACTTCATTAACATTTTTTACTATTTTACTGTAGAATGTCAAACGATTAAGGTTATTGTAGTTTATTATATTTTTTCCAGGTTTTTAAAAGAAATTTAGATCTGAGTGGTGGTCTATTTTAGTTAAGGATATATTGTAGTCTTTGTTAAACTTTTGCATTAAGGCAATCACTGGCTTTCAAGACATGTATTATTCAGTATTTCATCATAGCTTGCTAGTAGTAACTAAGACAGAGTGCAACATCCTGGAGTTTTGTGGCCGTAGCATTTAAGACCACATCAATTATTGCACCATTTTAGAAGGACGTCACCGCATTCCGATTATTTTATGATTTATCAGCTCATTGGATCACCCTAGTTCATCATGTAGTGTATGGATCAGCTGTGAAATCGTGTTGTTTCATGAAATAAAGTGAAAAGCGGTCATTAATCTCCTTTAGATAAAAAAAGTTTTGAGTAGTAGTCGTGAAAGCGTTTCCGTAATTCACATCATGAGAATCTTATTTCAAGAGTGCAAAGAGTAGTTGAAGTGATTGTAATTGGAGATAAACTTGTATGAACAAAGGCCAGATGAATGCTGTCTTCACTGAACAACAACTTAACTGCGCGCAGGAGTTCCAATACCTTGCTTTAGTGCTCTAACATTAATCACAAACCGCTTTTCACTTACTTTAGAACTGCCGCTTGAAACGTTATATCCAAAATCGTTTAATGGCCATCCGATTGTAAGTTTGGTAGTGAATTCATTAAATGTCCAATGTTGAAACAAAATAAAGAGTTTTTCTAGCTCTATCTTTAATAAACCTGCCAGGAAAAAAGTGAAACAAGTTGCTGAAGTTTTAGCGGTAAGTTGCGTTTCTTCCCACTGGCAAAGTTATTATGTTATGCAGCAAGTTTGCAGTTTGTAAACGGTAAGTAGTTGGTTGAAGATTTCTTTCCAAGTTTATGTAGCTTACTAGGCCGTTTTGTTTCTGTACGTCTCATGTATTATTTCTCCTAAACATCAGTGGGAAAAGGTTGGCATTTGGAAGTAGCCTGTTAAAGGGTAAACAAGCAAGGCATACGTTACACATCCTTTTTGCTAACATTGTGACTTATAAACACGTTTTATAGTATTGTAAAGATTTTCCTGTTTTTTTTTTTTTTGAAAGTAGGTTTCTCGCACCAACTTTAATGTTGTATGACCAATGAGCAGAGGTTTCCTTGATTCTCTCCACCAAAGAGAAGGAAAAAATCCTTCGCACTGATTTTGCTTTTTGCTTTTCCAAAAGTTACACGAAGGTAACTTTTATTGACAACCACATTGGATAAATGAGTGTACAGGCCGTGCAGGTTCTGATAATTTGACAGTAAAGTTTTGTGCTAGTTGGTTTGTCTCGGAAACACGAGTGTGTTTGCATTATTATTCTGCGGATATTTAAAGCAGAGATTTTTATTCAATTTTTAATATTTAATAATTTAAATATTTAAGCAAAGTTTGCGAGTACATCTTTAGATTGGGAATATGTTACCCTTAACAGGTTTAGCGAGCAATCCACAGACAAAAAGCTTATGAGCTCGACTCACGTTGAAACCTGAAAGTTTTATCACGTTCGCAATTGCTTAAATTGTGTACATTACCGCGACGACCATTCATGACGTCATTCTTCCATGCGTTTTTCTCTGTTTTCATATCATGACACATATACTAATTTCAAAAACGTTTCATTCTACGCTTTTAGTCTTTACAAACTTATACCATCAGACAGTAGGCTTCTTAATTATCCGTTCTTACGTAAACCCCTGCAATGGAAGCAACAAGTGTAAATGTTTATTGCTCGAAAACGAATATAAGTTAGGTAAATCTTTTTCGGTTGCCGTGTACCTTCTGAGCGCAATTGTTCAAAAGCTGATTGCCACTAACTCAGGGTTAAAATTTTTTTACCCAAGTTCTTGTTTCCAACCTTTCACAAATAGATTTGAGATGTTTAAAGTTTAACAACATTCTATAAAAACACCGCCAAAGGTTTACTATAATCTTAACTTTTTACTCGGTTGAAGATTAAAACTGACAACTTTTATCTTTAACCGTTTTATAACCCAAACCATTTCAAAACTTCCCTACCCTATAAGTTTTCACATCGCAAAGAATCTTCATACATTTTTGGCAGCGTCGCGCTTCGCACTCAATTTGTACTCATTTGCTAGACAATCCCACGCTTGTCAATTATGATTAGTACGTCATTCTCGTACCCAGAGCCCACGTTGCCTACGGCCATAGGCCGTACGCCGCGTAGGCTCTGGGTACGAGAATGATTACGTTGGAAAAATGATCGCGTATCCTTAGGTTCTGCTGGTTAAGCGAGTTTTTGTATCATCGCTTCTGCCGATTTTTATAAAAAATTTTAACTATCAGTTTATATCAATGTACTAGCAAGGTTTCTTTTAGAAATAAAACATGTTCCTCCGTTTCCTCATAGCCTGGTGAAAACCGAGGGGAACGTTTGGGAGAATTCGAGAGCAGATCGAGAATTCTGACAAACTTTACCAGATTTTCACCACGCTGTAAAGGCACGGAGAACGTGTTTTGTTTCTTTTATAAAACTATTTACCTTCTTAACAAAGAAAGGCGATACAAAGCGGGTCTGTGAACTTTAATTTCTTTTATGCAATTGTAAGTTCTCACAACTTGGAGACGGCCAACCGTATTGCTCATGTCATTTTCGTTCTTCCTAGACACATGTACACCAATCAAAACGCACGTACTTTCCAAATTATTTTATAAAATGAAATAATTTTATTTACAGGGCGCCCGCGGGTCCTTAAAAAGTTTTATTTTTTAATTTTGAGTTTCTGAAGAAGTTTGTTTAGGTCAAAAAATGATTTGATTTCAAGGTAAAAGTGTTTTTCCACTGGTTAAAATTCGAAGCTTTTTCTGGCTGTCTTACTTATCGCAAACACTGAGTACCTCAAACGTACGTTGGCCCTTGGCTCCTTTTGGAGAGTAGGCCGATTTCCTTCCTCAATCTCGTCCTGTCTTGGGCTGGTCTTCCTAAGGTGTTCCACGTATGGCCCCTGAAGAAGCATCAAAAAGCGCACACAAGAAATATCTTCAAAGCCCGCATTCCTGTTGGGCTGCCGACAATCTACTCTTTCACTATTAGAGGCATAGGCATAAATTTTGAAAGTTTTGGTCTTAAAAAGATGTTAAATTTCTTAATTTGATAACCTGTTGGAACCCTGATTTGGTTTCAAACATGTATACGTTTCATCTACATGTTAAAAATAAGAAAATCGTTAGTCAAACAAAATATCTGTTCTTCTTCGTGTATTTTATATGATATATTTTGTAAAATGAAACAGGCATTGGCTCATTGCACTAGTATCACCCGCACAGTGTGTGTTATATAATCCAAATATCAATCTAGTGCATTAACCTTCGGTTTCTTCTCATCTCTGTTAGTCGTTGATATGCTTAAATTCAGGTTGCCCGAGTAACTTATTTTTCGAACTCAATTTTTTATGTGCTTCGAAGAAACATTTTTAACTTTGAAATGGGCCAAAGCTTAAATCTGACTTACTTTTACAACAGGAGTAATTAGAACCTTTGCCTCTTTGAAACATCCTTATCCCAAAGACATTTCCGACAGTTTTCATTTCGCGGATATGATTCTGTTACGCATACGCACTCGTTTTTCCTGCATGTTAAGCAAATTCAGTCAAAATTTTCAATCTCTTAAGAAGAGGAAAAAGGAAACCTTTGGTGTTATTTAGCTTGTTGCTTGTTTCTTGCGACTTCCGGTTTGTAAACTTGCCCACTCTACCTGATGCCTTAATAAGTACAGATGAAAGATTCCCAAAACCAAAAATGTCAGTTTTCTGTAGCCAATGCCTTGTTAATTTTCGGTTTTTAGTACTTGAAAAGTCCCTATACATTTATAAGAAGTCAGACCTTGAACAACTTTCCTAGTTTTAAAAGTTGTAAAACTACTTTGCTAAACATTATTTGGCTTAAAATGGTGGTTTCATACCCCGCATAAACTACAAAGTAAAATCTGATCTATTATAATTATATACATTATATTAGTTTGTGCCACTGAATTGTGCACGTTGTACTCAACAAGTTTCAGGGAAGGTAGTTTTGGTCCTCACGTACTGTGGACTGGGTCTCGAGATGTTCATCGTTTTTAAGCCGTTAAATTAACTACGTGGGCTCTCCTTTAAAGTATATAGAGCAAGATAGATTTTCTAAAATACTAGTTTATAATCTGAATGATTTTTACTACTTTAGTCAACAAAATAGCCAATAGAATGTAAGTGATATGCCCCAAAATTGCCTAATAGGATCAAGTTTGGTGTAGTTAGAAGAGTCAGTTGGTCGTAAAAGTGTGTTTAGACGAGAAAGCGTTACGCTTTCACTATTACCCGAGCCTGTTTGCTAGCTATGCCATGTTGATGCGGCCCCAAAAGGCCGAAAGAGCTGTTCGTGGGGTTAAGGGAAAATGCCGGCTACCAAAGTGTTCTAATTGCACATTGTAATGCCTTCAACTTAGCTACTGGTTCACCAGTACTATGCATAAAGCAAAACACATTCAGTTTCCGTCTTGGACAAAGATCTCCCTCCAAAGTGCCTGAAATGCTTCGTTAGACATTCTTTCAATTAATTTTAATCAAGGCCCTCCCATGGAGGTAGCCACTTTGTTATCGGGATGTTGAATAACTAAATAAGAGTGAAAGTTTGATTTTAGCGTGAGGTATGCTGTGATTTCTGGTGTTCCGACTAATTGAGCTCGTGGAGTGTATTGAGTTTTGTTTCCAATGAAGTTGAACCAGTTTGGTTTTATATGAACTGTAGTTGCTTGTGTGCGAATGTTGTCGCCCGCTGTTTATATGTCTGGTTTCAGTTCAAGTCTTAATTGTTGTATCTTCGAAATTGTTCTACCGACGGATATTCTTAACTGAAATTATTAAAGTTGTGAAAACTTGTTTTCTCTTACATGTACCAGTTGCAACTGAATATTAAGAATTTAAACGTTTTTTTCGAACTTAATTATTTTAAAACAAGAGTTTATGTAGTTTATTGGTATTTAGCAACAAGAATGAGTTAAAACTAATGATACAAATACCATTTTTACAAGTGCTTTAATGTGTGACTTGACTTGACTTGATTTGTAATGTTCAACAAAATTAGCAGAAAGTGGTAGCGAGCAGGCTACTATTCTTGTGTGTCAGATTATGGGGTCCTAATAGTTTAGGGGGTTGGAAACATTGCTAGATGTCTTAAATAACAAAGAGGGTTTAGAAAAACTGGAAACTTGAGTGTTTCTAGCCAATCTAACCTAAGCTTTGTGATATAGTAAAAATAACTCATTCACTAAAGTATAATCATCTAAAACTCGTCTCAATAGGCACTGGGGTGGGAAAAATGAGAGTATTGACAATTCGGGGTATTCTGATTTCATCATAAATTTCACTGGTGATACATTTTGGAATATACGATACATATTCCCAGCGGTTGCCCTCCACCAAATCGAAGGTCGAGTTATGTGTTTGATATTTACACTCTACCGGTTTTCAGTCAAGTGTTGGTGCTAATTCTTTTGTTTCATAGTCCACTATGGAGGTAAATTTGGGACTAAATTGATTCGTCGGGGTTGAGTGATCGAATCGTCGATGTTCCTAGATCGTTGACAGTGATTGCAATCATCGTTGCGTGGATCGATAAGTCGTTTGCCGAAATCGAACTGTCGTTTGTGAGAGTGAATTGTTTCAAATGCTAAATCGAATCGTTGATGCAAGATAGCTTGTGGTGTGAGGTGCCTTGTTCGCTTAATTACCCCAATACCTGAAGCAATCTTTTTTGTGATTTGTGACTATTCCAATCAAGTTTGTTATCAATTATAACTACTAGGGTTTTTGCCTCATTTACTTGCTTTACGTGCACATCGTTGATTGCAAGTCTTGGGAGAATCGTTGACGGTACTTAATCTCTGTCTAGAGCCGGTTAGCATGTACTCTGTTTTGGTCATGTTCAGTGTAAGTGTGAATATACCTGCAGGAGCAAATGCCGGCAGGTACAGTAGAACTGCACACAATTTAGCTATCCTTCTGATGAACAGTAACTGTTTTGTTTTGTTTTAGTTGTTTTTTCTGCAGCATTCTAGTTATGTCTGTTCAGATTTCTACGTAAGAATCCTAATATGGTTTTGTAATAACATGCAATGTGTGATTGGCTTGGGGATCGACAACACCATGACAATAAACCTGAATGAAGTGAGCAAGGAGAAAGTTTATCAGAATTTGTTTCAACAACAACAATTACTTTGTTTCACCTTTTGTGAGTTGCAGATATTTTGTCAAACAAAGAGAGAGAATTAAATCAGGCCGGGATTGGTGCTGGTTACCTGGGATAACCTTGGGGCTAACGCATAGCTGTGCAAATCTTGAGATAATCCAGCCGAGTGACAGGAAGGGGGGTCAGGTCAATCATCTGACACAGTTCAGTTTTGGTATTCTTATAAAAGCACACAAGAAACTATTCTATTTGATAG
>JANCMA020068124.1:0-26142 GCA_024336925.2 Zoanthus solanderi | reverse complement strand
GGACTAGTAAACCGAAGATGTGGGGTTCGATTCCCGCCAAGGGCTTAAAAATTGTTTTCTCTTCTTTCATTCTTAATGAAGATTGGTTGACCATGTGTTTGTAAAACTATTTTTAATTAGTCTCTTGACTGAATGGTGAGTTAATTGGTGAATTGTGTAATTGGCTAAATATTTAATCGACTAATTGATTGACTGCTTAATTAACGGATTGATTAATTCAGGGTTGTCAATAAGATTTAGAGTAGACGGAGATGCCAAAAAAGTAGGGGTAAGCCTTTCAAAACACCAAACACATCTTAGCTCGACCGCTGCGTCAATCATTCTCATCTTTTTTTTTTTATTGAACTTCTTTTTAACCAAATTAAAATATAGCAAAGTCCTGGTTGGCTTTCCTTCGTTGCCGCTGGTCACCATGACTTTCTTAACTACATGCATGAATTCGCGTGATGACTTATTTCGCTAGTATACTAAATATCACGGTAATATTCAATATTCAATCTGATGTGAAAAATCTCTTACATTCTCAATCGTGACACACTCGAATTTCATCCATTAAACTAAGATATTTATTTCAATGTCTACTGTCCAGTTTTAATTCTTTCAGTGTCGTACAGTTTCCATGCTGAAAATTGAGCTACGACCATATAGAGTAGCCGGCGCATTTTTCAGAGTAGCCGGTGAAACGCACCGGTTGCCTGCTTATTTTTCATTATTGATAATTGATCGTTAATAAGAATTAAAAAATTATTAATAATAATTATTAGATTATCAATTAATATTGATTTGTTGGTTGATTGGTTGGTTACTTGATTAATAAGTAATCAATTAGTAGTTAGATTTTCTTGGTCGAGAACAGTTGCCTCTTTAATGTGTAATTGTGTCCTCATAGAAGTATAGCTGATTAGGACTTATGATATAGTTTTCTTGCTACTGAAAAATCGACTCCGTGAAATTCTTTTTTGTATTTTGGACCACAATTCATAGCCCTCTCAAGTCTCAGATATGTGAGCAAATTTTATAAAATGATACAAAACAAAACAATAAATGAATACTTAATGACAACTCCCTGAAAGAAGTTCTTCTTGTTGGTACGTTAGACCACAATTCATAGCCCTCCCAAGTCCCAGATGTAAGAGCAAATAATTTAATTAAAGAATATAAAACAAAATGATAAATGAACACTAAATGTCAACTCCCCAACAGAAGGTTTTCAGTGTAATGTTAAAATTCCCTAGTTAAGAACCCAAGCTGGTAGGTGGCGAATCGTTTGGTTATTTACAATGGTTGAAATTGGTCCCTTGGGTTACCGGGGACAAATCCATTCAGTACGTAGTTGGGGATTTGAACCGGAATCATCTTCATTCAAATCCTTAAATCTGACCTCTGCCTCGCTGCCTCCTATTTGACAAACATTTAACACTCTTCATTGAAAACTTTGCAGGTTATTTTAGCCGGAGATCCATATCAGCTGGGTGCAGTTCTAAGATCACCTGTGGCTTTGGATTTCGGACTGAATATCTCCCTTCTTGAACGCCTAATCTCAAGATCTATCTACAGAAGAGACGAAAGAAAGTTCTCTGATCATGGCTGTTATGATCCATTACTGGTGACGAAACTGGTCAACAACTATCGTGCCCATCCCTCCCTCTTACACCCTTCATCTGCCCTGTTTTATCACGGTGAACTGCAAGTTCATGCTGACAAAACTATGCGCGAATCACTCTGTAGGTGGGAATTGCTACCTAATCCGAGAGTTCCTATCATTTTCCATGGGATGAAGGTGTGAATGTATATGTATAGTACCAAAGTAACGACGTCAGAACAATTTGATTTGTGAAATCACTAATTTGGTCGTAATTTGTAGAAAGAACAAGATAAAAAGTGCCTCCATGCCAAAATTTAGCATGTTGCCACCAATAAGTGATGACATATTGCCACGGCATGCTCTGACGACCCCATATACAGATCCTTTTTAAATTGGCTTGGTTCCTAACGTTAAGAACCAAGCCATTTTTAGAAGGATTTGTATGGAGTCATTAGAGCAGAACTGTGTTATATCTCGCCGACAATTTGGACCAACATGATGATTTTTAGCAAGGGTACATTTTTAATCATGATCGCTTCGATGATCTCAAAAATTCTGATAAGTTCACAAATTTTAATTTTTGTGATGTCACACTTCACCACTCTGTTGAATGATTCCTTAGTTATGTGTTGCATCTATCAAAACCTGACAGATATGATTAGGTGGATATGCTGGATCAATGCATTCTCTTTTTGGAAAATGTAAATTGGCTCTGCATTAGCCTCACTATAGCTTAAGTACACATGGGCAAAATGATTTATGAAGGTAAAATTAGGGCAAAACAAGTGGCGGTTTTCAGCCCAGCGGTTATGGCTTCAATTAGGTTTATGAAGGCCGAAATGGAACTTGAGTGTGAGAGTGTCAGACAACATTTCCTAGTTGAGACAAGTCAGCAAAGCTTGCACAAAGGCTAACAGAACGTTTGGATGCATCATGTGGAATTTTAAGAATAGTAAAGAATACAAGAATATGAAGATCTTGTTGGACTCCACCTGTGGTTTTATCAGACAATTCGAAAGGGTTTAGAAGAAGCTACCAAGTTTATGTTTGGACTGTTTATCCACTGCAATCAGACTTAAACTTAGAAATTATATTTTAAGAATAGTAAAAAATACAAGAATAAGAAGAGTCTCTGACTCTCCCTGGACGGGACACTAATCCATCGCAGGTTAGCTCCCAGCAAATCCTGGTTCTCATTTACTAACCTCGGAAGGACGGCAAGCTGAGTGCAGGGCTCCTGCGGGTCATTAAAAGTCTTTATTTTGTTTTCTGCAGATTTAAGGCCTTAAAAAGGTCTTAAATTTGCTAGTATTTCTTTTTGATCAGAACTCTTGTTGTTATTCGGTTATAGAATTTATAGATTTTTGTTAAGATGTGATCTTGTATACCATGGAAAGTGTTTATTAGCATTGTTATCTCTTTAAGGGTTTCTTTTGGTCTTAAATGTTTTTCTTAAATTGGTTGGCTTTTGAGCTACAGGAACCCTGTAAGTGAGAAGGTAACACAAATGCCTAAATCGGAGAGGCGGGGATCGAACTTGGGACTTTCTTGTTGGAAGGCAGAGATCTTACCAACTAATGCAACCTTACCACCCTTTGTAATGGAACAGTTCAAACTTGATTCCTTCCTTTAAGTATTAATTTTGAAACCCCTTCGAAATCATTGGATAATATAAAGCAAAAGGCTACAACAGGATCTTGGTATGTAGAACATTGGTAATGTATGTATTTTTTTTTTCACTCAGGGGGAGGATCTGCGGGAGGGCAACAGTCCATCCTGGTTTAACCCAGTTGAGGCTGTGCAAGTTACAAAGTATATCCAGGCTCTTAGGACATGCAAGAGATGCACGGTCAGACTCACAGATATTGGAATAATTACCCCTTATCGAAAACAGGTTGGTATGGCAACGTTTATACAACTTTAAGAATTAATATGCATTTTAGATTTGATTAAAATAGTTTTTGACCGTATCTGATCTTGTTTAAATATATGTTTTGGGTTGATGTTTTACATTCTTTTAGAGTTGTAATATATAATTTATACATAAGTATACAATGTACCCTCCCGGTTACCACCATAATGGCATTATAGCAGCTCGTGAACTAGGCACACGCTGTACGGTTACACATTGTAGAATTGCATGGTCGAATCACCAGAATAAAGAAATTGTATTAATAAAAATCCAATTATTAATATTTCTGTGTCGACGGTTGATAACCATTCCAGGGAGAGTCAACTATTCACTTTTGTTTAGTTTGACAGAGATAATCACTAGATTAATTAGCATATTAGGCTCTTCGTAGTATTTAGCTTTTTTGCATGAAACAGTATTAAAGCACTTGATCCCTATCTAGAGCAGGACCCATTAGACTAACTCCAGGAAGTATTTTTGTTAAACTTTTGATTTCGGCTGATGTGTACTGGATTGTTCTTTTTTGACCCAATGCAAGTTGTAGGAAGTTTTAAAGCAAGTCAGGAAATGGACTGACACTAGGCTAACCAGACACTAGGACAACCAGACACTAGGACAACCAGACACTAGGACAACCAGACACTAGGACAACCAGACACTAGGACAGCCAGACACTAGGACAACCAGACACTAGGTTAGCCAGACAATAGGCTAACCGCCTCCTGGTTAGCCTATTTGGTAAGGTGCCAGTCTACCGTGCGGGAGGCTCGAATAGACCAACAGTCAGGGGCTTAAAATAATTGAGGAGATGGTTAGACCTTGACGTCTCTTGACGTTATACTGTAGGACCAGTCTCTCGACCCTCTATTTGGGAACTACACACATTTGTCAAAAAGAGTAGGGTAACGATCCCGATGTTGTGTGGTCTGTCTGTCCTACTGAAAGCATTCTTAAAAATTATTCAAATGTATGTAAGCCACTGTAATGAACGATCTAAGTCTCTTAACTGTTAACTTTGTATACGCTTGTAAAGTGCATTTAAGCATTTATACGGAAAAATGGCTATATTAATCCGACTTATTATTATTATTATTATTATTATTATTATTATTATTATTACATCTGGTAGAAAAACTGTTCTTAACTATTTCATGTAATTTTTTTTCGTAGGTTGAAAAAATTCGTCTTCTTTTGAGCCGTCTTGGTTTAAGCGATGTTAAGGTTGGTTCAGTGGAAGAGTTCCAAGGTCAAGAGAGATTGGCAATTATTCTATCAACGGTCAGTTCACCTTTAAACTCTACATGTTAGCTTCTAGCAAGTTTGTGTTATTTATACCTTATAATAATTTTTATATGAGCCACATCCAGGGTTCGAAATTAGCTGTAGTCCGCTATTCTTCACACTAGTAAAGATTATGGCGAACTAGTAAACTTGTGTTCAAACTAGTCCGAGTGTCTTCCCTATTGTCTTTTATCAATTCCAGATCACGATATTTCGTTACAAATTTTTGTCCTGCTCTGCCTGAAAGCAGCTTTCTTAATTGTGGATACATGTTGATTGAATAATGATGTGTCATGAAAATGTTGAGAAAATGAAGGGTTTGCAAGGTTGGGAATTAGCTGTAGTCCGCTAGTCTTCACACTAGTAAAAGGTATGGCGGAATAGTAAACTTGTGTTCAAACTAGTCAGAGTGACTAGTAAAATATTGTCTTCTACCAATAAAGAGTTTGAAATGTTTGTGTTCCCATTCCAAATCACGACATTTTGTTACAAATATTTGTCCTGCTCTGCCTGAAAGCAACTTTCCAAACTGTGGATACATGTTGATTGTATAATGATGTGTCACGATCTCTCAGAATCCACAGACAGACAGAAGAACATTGCAATAGGTGGAGCAAAGAAGTGTATTGAAAATTAATGATAGTTTCCATAATGAAAATAAAAATGCTGATAATATCTAATTAAAAATGGGCAGGACTAGTAAACCTGGATGTTCACTAGTGCGAATGTCTGGTGAAAAAAAATCCATTTTCTAACCCCGCACATCCCATAAGCAGTATGTTTCTCTATTACTAATTATCTACTGTGGGAACTTGAGCCTGTTTGTTATAGCTAAGCCGTGCTAATGAGACTCAAAAAGTCCAAAAAAGCTCTTTATAAGATCTAGCCGAGGCAGCTCGCTCATGCAAGGTAAGCGCTGGTATTCTACTTGAACAGCTTTTCATGGTTTCTGACATTCAAGCTCCATAATTTTTGTGCCCGCCTCTAACGTGGTCTTAGTGCACATTTTAGTGGCTACAAGTTAGCTACTAGTACGTTTGTGCTATCTCACTTGATGATTATTATTCTTAATCGAACAAGAATTACGCTGTTACTATCACATATTACGCAGTGGCTTCAAGTTAGCTACTGGTACGTTTGTGCTACCTATTGATTCTTATGTGGGAAACTGAGCCTGTTTGCTAGCTCTGCTATGCTGATGAGGCCTAAAAAGGCTGCTAATATTCAAGCTCACACTTTTTTATGGTAGATGTAAGGGGTGTTTTCCGCTTCCAACGTGGCTTCAGTGTCATTTTAGATGCTTCAGGTTAGTTACTAGCACACGTCATGTGTTATCTATACTCTATTATTAACATACAGGCGCTCCTTATTGAGAGTACCTTGTTTTGTAAAACTTTTTTAAAAGTCAAAACTCTTACTTTTTGTAATCAAACTTGATAAACTGAAGCACGTATTTTAATAAGGCAAAATTGTGAACAAAGATTCGTCTTTAGCCATAGAAGTGGAAAACAATTTTACAATTCTATAGTTTGATTTTTTTTTCTTACTAGTTTTTGTACGAATTCCAGGTGAGGTCAGATGAACATCTGGTGGATTTTGACGCCAAGCATTGCATTGGGTTCTTGAGCAACCCTAAGCGTTTCAACGTAGCTATCACTCGTGCCCAGGCTTTGCTTGTGATTGTAGGCAATCCCCATGTTCTTTGTAAGGTAAAGATCCAGAAATTTTGAGGTTCTTATTAGATTTCCTAGAATAGCTGTAATTTTCAGTTGAGGTGGATATAAACGTAAAAATCATTAAAGGGTATTTTACAGCGATGCACAAGTGAAACAATTGAGAGAATAGAACTTTGCTACCGGCTTGAAGTTTGAAGGATTAGCTTCAAACTATGCGGAAACTACAATAATTAAAGATAAAGATTAAAGGAAAAGCTATTTGGAGTAGGTCGAATTGCTGGTAATATCTGCCTCACTTAGTTAGCAGTTAGTTTTGAAAGCGAAACTTATATTAGAGGGAGCTCATGGTGGATACATCAATGATTTCTAAAGAGTTTACTTCCCGATGAATCTGTAACTTGAACAGTATTTATTATATGTTTTTTTATCGTGTATTAATTACTCTTATCTGTGAAAAAGTGTTTAAGTATCCTCTAGCAAACAGTTAACGAAGAAACAGAGTATTGAATATTTCATACCAAAAGAAAAAAATAGTTTGAAGACATGATTCGAGCAGAAAATTATTGATGAAATCACGGAGAATAATTAATAAAAGGTATTTTGAATTATTTTAAGTTATTGGTCTATTTGATCATACTTCCTAGTTTCAAGTTTTAGCTCACAATTGAATAATATTTCACCTTTTTAAAAAAAATATTGTCCGCTGCAAATTCTTGCGAATAGTGGCTTGAATACTAAAGTGGAAGCGAGAGACTGGGCAAGTCATTTGGGTAGACAGACTTAGATAAGTTCGATATTTTTCTTGTGGTAGTAAAGCCCCAGGAGTGTCCAATTCTTCCAAACTAGTTACCAGATCTTACCCGTCCATTTTAGTACCCAGTCTTTTACTTGTTTTTGCTGTGGACATTTGGGACAGTGCATGTTGTTTTTTAAAACCTTTTCGATCAGTTTACTCTCAATGGTTGGTTTTGTGTTATCGCGTTAAAGTTTTTTTTGTTTACCTATGGAAATAAGCGTCAATAGTTTAGTTTAAAAACAAGACTTTTTTTTGCATTTTTAGAAACTACTGGGTTTGTGTAACGCACACGCGACCTGCAGCATATAAAGAAGGAAGCTAACTCAGCAAAAGAGTTCAGTTTGCTTATAATAATAGCTGATGTTATCATTTTCGTTAGTTTTAGCTTAGAAGAGCTAAAGGTTAAACTTTAAGAAAACTTTGTTCGGCTTCCATTGGGATCATACTTTCTCTTGGTGCATTCGAAAGAAGTACACTTTTTTTCCAAAGCTTTTCGTCGCAATGTATAGCAAACATTACAGACAACCTCTAATCTCGAAACTTTTGCATAGTTGGCTTTGTTCTCATGTTGCTAGTTACGTCCTCGCTAGATCAATTCAGCTTGGTCCGGTTTCTCATAATTCTGACTAATTTATTCCTAAATTAAGACAAAATTCAGAGAATGATATTTTTCATAGGTAAATCTTTGTGATGCTTACAAAATACTGTTCAGTTTTACCTTAATAGAAACATGTTAACTCCGAAATTCCAGCCGAAAGCAAGATATAGAAGATAGGAAACAGGAACATGGTTTATAAACTTAACCCTGGGTTAGCATTAGTTATGCGTTTTGAGGACCAGGGCCCTGACAGTTCGAAAAAGGTCTATCAGTAATTTGTTTCCCATCTCAACTTAACAGGACCCCTACTGGTGCGCATTGTTGCGCTACTGTTTTATGAACGATGCATACACTGGTTGTGACTTGCCCAACCTTGATCATAACAACGATGAGGTGAGAAAACTACAGTACGGTTTTTTTTTAAAAAAAATTTCATTTCAACTTATGTTTTACTTTTATGCAGTGCTCACATAGATTCAGGAAAACTGGAAAACTATGGATATCCAAAAACATTTAAAAAAAAACAAATTATAAACACAGAGCGATTCCAGTGTATTCACTGTTTAGTGGTTGTGTTTTCTGTTGGTAAATCAAACATTTGACTTGCGACATGCAATAACTATGCTTGATTTAATCATCATTTATGGTGATAAATACATTCCATTCGAAACATTAACATAACATTTTTTTAGAAAAAAAAAACGATTACTACTGAACTTATTTTGAATCTGAAAAATTGAGAAAAAGGTCTGGAAAAAGTTCTGGAATTTTTTTTCAAAGATCTGTGCGAATGCTGAGACTTCTATGGAACAAATTACTATAGTAACGATCAAAGTGAAAAGCTGTCGAATTTAATATTTATTGATCTTGTTTGATCTTATTGTGCTATGTTACTGGCTTAGTCTTTACCAAGCTGGGATAAATGTTTCCAAGATATATTTTAAGAATGAAATTCTTATAACAATTTTAGGCTGTTTAGATTACCTTGGCGGCGAGGTTGGCGCAGTCGATAAGATCTTTGTTGTGCGACCTTCTTTTCCGCCAAAGCTAACTCAGCTTTCCATCCTCCCGGGGTAGGTAAATGAGTACCAGCGTCTGCTGGGAGCTAACCTGCGATGGACTAGTGTCCCATCCAGGGGGAGTCAGAGACTCTTCCTATTCTTGTATTTTTTACTATTATTAAGATTCTACAGGGGAAGTCAAAGACTCTCATCTGCTTAACACTACAGAAACTGGAGATAAGCACCGGCTCCATGGACCACTTGGCTCCTAAAAAAATTAGCTTAGCTTGCTTATATTGCACTAAACACTGCATTCCAAGTGAATTAATTTGAATTTTTCAACATGTACGATTTTACATGGACATATTTTCTTAGTTTTGAACCTTTTTCTAGGAATCATTTCATAACGTGATTGATGTTCTTCGCGTCAAATCAGAGGAGATGAAGAAAGATCCAAGTTGTCCTTTCATGCAAGGTGAGGTCGAAGCAAAGGAAAGTTGCATGACTTCATCCAATAACGATAACAAACCTTCAGCTTGTGGACAAAGTGGAGAAAACAGTGTGAAACAGAGAACGATAATCTCGCCATTGCGCACTTCGAAACCTTTTTTTCAAGACGAATTTAAGAATTTAGGTTTAAACGCGATATCATTGTTTGAAGAGGAAATCTCTTCTGCAGGAGACAAGGACTTATTGAACCGCACTGAAGTAAGTGATGAGAATTCTTTGCACACGGCTGATGTACAAAGCGAAGATTCTTTCAACACTGCGGATGTAAGAAGTAAAGGTTCTTTGAATACCGTAGATTTAGAAGGTGAAGATTCTATGAACAAAGATAATATAAATGGTGAACAGTCGTTGAACATCGCTAACATTAAAGGTGACGATTCTTTGAACACCACTGATGTAAAAGCTGATGATGTAAGCGGTAAATATTCTTTAAATGCCGCTTTTCTAAAAATTGGAGGTTGTTTGAACACTAGTGATGAAAAAGGTGGAGAGTGTTTCATTACCACTGATGTAGGAGATGATGATCCGTTAAACAATACAGATGTGAAAGGCGAGCAGTCCTTAAGCCCCAATTATATGAAAGATGATGCGAGAGGGAAATATTCTTTGAATACCACGCAGTACGATAACATAGAACTGGAAGAAAAGTCCTTTAGGGAGACACATGATGGAACAAACGAAGGCGCGGGTGATAGATATTTACCTGGTAGTATCACGAATCTGTTGGAAATAAATCCTTGTACAGAAGGCTTCAAAGATGTACATGAAAAAACACCGCGTGCGCCCAGTTCTCTAGGGACATGGATGAACGATGAAAACGACTTGATAAGGAAAGCCTTGGAGTTAAACGACCAAACAGTTGAGAAAGACAACTCATTTAGAAAACAAAAGAGGACTGCGTGTGATGAACAACCATACTGTGATTTGACTCGGAAGAAGTGCGAATCCGCTTGTGGTGTACTAACCACCACTGATCAAATGGATACATTTCATCTGAATGTTGATGTTGAAGCAGGAAGAAGCGAAAACAATATCAGCACAGATTCAGAGGAGGAGCTCGAGGAATTTTTGCTGAAACCTGTTTCGCAACGTAAATCACCTGTACGTTAGTTTGTTTAATGAGTACAATATCGTAAAAAATAGGATTTTTTCAAAGAACAAATGGTCTTTGTACTTTTATAATTCAAATAAAGTTGTAAGTTCTAGAAATGTTTTATTATTTCCATACTCCTTCCCTTCTGAGCGTTATTTTTTTATAGTCATAAAAAGATTCGTTTCTGATTTACTGGAACTTTTAGAAATTTTATGTGCGTTCGAGAAAAACGAGACAGCTTCCTATTCTTTTGAATATATAAAGTGCCAGCGTGTAGTTTATTGGGTTTGTCCGGATCACCGGCCAAAAGGACTAGTAACAAGATTTTTGTCCAGATCTCCGGTCAAAAAGCCTAGGTTCCAAGTCAGCCTGCTGGGGTTGTGGGTGAAGATATACTTGCGTCAGCGATTTTCATTCTACTCACTCGCCAAACCTTTCGTCACAAATAAATTTGTAACCACGCAGAAAATTTCTCAGTCTCGATTAGGATTGGCTATAAAATATTGCATTGTCAAGCATACAAACTCTCCCACACACTGTCGGTCGCTAACGCCTTTTCTTTTTGCTTGTAATAAACCATGGTATTGCTGATCCCGTACGTATTCTCTGGCGATCTCGGGAATATTTTTGATGGTATTTTCCTCAGCAACAACTTGACCGAGCTTTTGGCATAAGCGACTAGAAAGAACTTCAAAAGAACTTGTGATTGTTTGATCGTGATTCAAGATTTGTTGCAATACAACTTTTTGTTGCTAGTACCTCGTAGAAGGCCAAGCCACCATGTTATGGCCTTGTGATTCTTGGAGTGTAATTCGGAATATCTTCATTCATTTCCCGTTTCGCATCATATAAAACAATGTTCGAACTTCCGGTTCTTTAAATCTTTTTCTAATGAATTTTTTTATATCTCCTGCTTATATAGCTAGCACTAGCCACGTGCAGTAAACGACTGCCTATTTTTATTTAAGGCAAATTTTTATTCGCCCAAGTCCTATGTGGGTACAATGTTCATAAGGTTCCAGTTCAGCGCACATGGTGGTCAGTTATACAAAAGAATCTCACTAGAATCTAGTTTGAATCTCATTATTTGACCTCCATCTGCCATTGTGTTATATCCTCGTGGAACTTAGTGAAACCCAAGAGTATGTCAATTTACGTGCTTGTCCGCAAAACCTAAAATATGTAGATGAATATGAAGTAAGTTGTTGTTGCTAATCCAACCCCTAGCCCTAACCCCAACCCTTAACCCTAAGGATAGGGTTAGGGATTTAGGGTTAGGGATTTAGTGTTAGGGATTTAGGGTTAGGGATTTAGTGTTAGGGATTTAGGGTTAGGGATTTAGGGTTAGGGATTTAGGGTTAGGGATTTAGTGTTAGGGATTTAGTGTTAGGGATTTAGTGTTAGGGTTAGCTGTTTAGCTGTTTTCCAGCTGTTTCGTTGTTTCGCTGTTTAGCAGTGCCCAGAACAACTTAAGAACAAACTCGGCCTGAGATTGAAAAAAAGTGAAAATGTTTCTAGTTAAAACTTTACTGAATCTTGTAACTTACGTTCGCAATTTACACAGTGAAATAACAGAAGCACCGTTTCTCATTTATTATTATATCTACTATTGTTCCAAATGATACACGTATTCATGTAATACTTAAAGTTCCTCGTACGATCAGTTTCAACTGTTGCACATGTGTGTTTCAACGATACTGTACAAGAATGAGAAAAGTAAAAGAACAAGTAACAATAGTCGACAATTATGCAAAGTCAGTTTTGGAGTATAATTTCGACCCCGTCAATGTCATTAAGTCTGATATAATAAGAGATCTCAAAATACAGACGATTAACATTGTTTTTAGTGCTTGTCTTTTTGTTTTGATTTCTCATCATTTCAAACTGTTCACAGAAAGAAGAACAAATTAAGAACAAATTGAGGCTGAAGCAGCCAAAAAATTAAGAACAATGAGCCTCGGCAAAATTTACTGGTTCTTATAAAAAAAACGTGTATATGGCCATGTTGGTAGCGGGCTTTACCCCTTTAAACTACCATAAAAAATAGTGAGACTGATTGCTAGCAGCCATGAAAAGCTGTTTCGTGTAGTAGAACGCCAGTGCTTATCCCTGAACGAGTTAGCTGCCTTCGCTAGATTTTATTAGCAGCTGTTTAGAGATTTCTAGGCCTCATCAGCATGGTATAGCTAGCAAACAGGCTAAGGTTCCCAAACGAAAATAAGTAATGGTAAAAGCGCAGTGCATGTGGGATGTGGCTATAAAGATGAACTCAAGTATAGATAGCGCACAAACGTGCTAGTATAGCTAACTTGAAGCTACTGAATTGGGCACTATGGCCACGTTGGTAGCAGTCCGTGGCTGCTAGCAATCAGGCTGACTATTTTTTATGGTAGTTTAAAGGGGTAAAGCCATTACCATTTTACTACTCGCTAGTATGGAAAAAAATACAAAGTCACTACATTCAACTTTCTAGGAATTTCTTGAACATGCATATTTATTCGACAAAACGGGTTCAGTTTTCTGTTATATTTTTTCTTATTAAAATGCAAATAAATACCAATAGAAAAAACTTTCGCTCTGAAAATATGTTAGCAGGTATGTAATTTCAGAATTTACGTACTATGGAACTTCGGTCCGATTCTTCAAGGGAAACTCAGTGAGAAGTTTAAAATCTTTTATCGCATGAGCTATCTCATGGACTTTGAGAAGCCAAAATGAGAAAATTCATAGATTGATACTACCAGTAAATGTACTTTAAGACCCTAAATCATGGGCGGAGGGGGATGGGATAGTAACGAACTTCTACATTTTCCATTGTGCTCCCCCCCAATAATTTTTTACTTCCGCCGCCCATGTAAATCACAACAAGAGATTTTAAAGCGTGCGTAGTAATATTTAAATAGGAACAAGATAACTTAGCATTAATTATTCGATCCGTTGTATCGGTACTCCTTAATTACTGACAGATACTGTAATCGCAGTGAAACATTACTCAATGGCAGCGAAGAATCTCGTGCAGAGAATATTATCCTTTCATTGTGATTTATTAAAAAAAGGTAATGATGTGAGAGGAAACGTTCACAACGATTTAATGGTGAATAAATTTGCAGGAATATACGACCTTGACAAAGTCAAAGGATCAACCAGAAACCGTAAGTGTAAGTCAGCAAACAAAATGCAATACGACGATCCTACGTACTTAAATCAGCCGGCGGGAGATTTTCTCGGTACAACTTTCTTTTCGATGTTTAGAAAGAAGTGAAAATTGTTGTTAGACCAAGCGCCAGTTTTGTTGAGGTCGTAAGGTCCAACTCAACTGTTCATTATCTCACACTGAGTATAAAGCAAATATTTCTAAGAGAGATCCACACGGTTTGTGCTGCTACGTCAAGACGTAAATTAAACGACGATATTTGTTATGCCTTTCAAACGTTCCTAAGCATAGAAGCCGGAGTTCACGTAGTTATGCGTCTAGTTTCAAAAACGGCTTATTTTAAATAGTTATAATACTCTATGGTTTCTTTAAGACCCTAAAACTTGATTAGGTATTCAACCCCCAAAAGTTTGACAAATCGCCATCTTTTGAGTTTCTGTTTACAATGTAAAGCCATCATAGATAACTTGAGCTATCTGTTTATCTAAGATTCACTCCTCACAGTTGGCGTAGGTACGTTCTCCTTAATAAACGGCCTTTTGCTCCATCCTCAACACGTTGTTCAATGTGAAAAAAGGAATCACTGAAAAAAATCGAACACTTTTTAAAGCCACCGGAAGACTGTACACTCGATGTTGAGACACAGCAGAAGAACGCGTTTCATCTTGGCTTTTCGGTGTTTTAGAGCTGGCTATCAATTAAAATTTCCACGAATTTAAAAGATTTAAAACAAGCTGTTGGGAAATAAAAAAAGGGTTGACAAACAAACAAAACTTGTTAAAAATTAAAACTTGATTAAGAGTTATCGTCGACCGTCGTAGTCACAAACCCGCAATGCACTATAGTTCTGTTTCCAATGTAGCGTTCTTTGAAACTTGTAACGAACCTATAACTGTTCTAGCTCTTCTTCAATTTTTTCTCTGGAAATGAATGTTGATCTCTGTAAAAAAAAAATATCTAATGTTAAAACCCATTTCAGTTAAAAAGAACTGAATTTTAGAGGAGCTATAAGTGATCAGAACACTCAATGATGCAGTTAATTAAAAAAACCCAAATGATAGGAAGCAATTGCAAGCAAGTTTGCATTTTTCTATTTTTTCACTAGAGTGAAAGACTATCCAAGACAAATCTAGATAGTGGTTAAAGTGACGTTTGAGTTTAAACTTTACAGTTTTCAAATTTAGATTGAGAGGAGCACTTATTGGGCCGCAAAAGTTTCTTTAAAACGAACTTCCCTTTTCAAAATTTTGTCAAAGATTCTAACTATTTTAGAACAAAAGACCGAAAAGCTATTCCCTTAACGGCAACACATACACAGTTTACCTACAGACTTACCTTTTTCTTTTATTTTCATTTACTAAGTTGTATTGGAATACAAAAAAGTAGAGAAGATTATCGTAGTCACCCTCGTACTTTCTGAAAGAGAATATAAACAACATCAACACTAGATCAAAGGGCTCTTAGAGCCAGCTCCTTCATGTAATGGACAATAATATTAAACAGTCTAATGATTAAATCATATTTGTTTTCCAAATGTTTTAATATTAAGTTTTGTTACAAAGTAAGAAAAAGGCATTATAAGCAATTTTAAGTTACAAGAAGAAAAACTAAAATAAATAACTAAAATAAAAAAAGCCTCGAACTAGGTTCGTGCACAAAAAAGTAAAAAGTCCTACCATTGAGCCACACTCGCAGGACACTTTCACTTCCGTCTACGGTCCACAATTTCCGTCCACAAACTTCGGTCTACAACCACTTCCATCAACATTTCACCCCCACGATAGTCATTCATTCATTGCGCATGCGCGCGCAGTAATGAGCTAAAAAGCACTCTGAGAGCGCAGACCTCCGCCAAGCATATTGTGATTCCTATACGCAACAATGTAGTCCTATATTTATTTTATACACACATGTGGAATGATAAATCAGTCTGCCACATTGATGTCAGAATTCTGATTGTTCTAACTTGTGTGAATTAACGTGACAATTCGATGTTGTGGAAAACAAAATGACATGTAGACACGAAAATATGGAACCAATAATTAGAAAATCGATGCTTGCTTGATTATAAGCTGACAGTTTGTCAATATCACAAAGAAGAACTGATTAACTCTTTCACACAATCCAATAATCTATTGTGTGTATTAATTAATCTGATTATTTATTATGGCATTATATATACGTAAGTTGAAAATAGCCCTATCTCGCAATGCTAAAGAATCCTTTAAAAAGTTTCTGCATCCAGACTGCTATCCGAATCACCCGCAAAATTTAATCAGTTTTTCCTCATCCCATTTAATACATTTCCTAAAAATTTCGTCAAAATCTGTCCATAAGTTTTTGAGTTATGTTGCTAACAAACAAACAAACCAAGAAATAAACCAACAATCAAATCAACCAACCAACCAACAAACAAACACACAAACCAACAAATTAACAAAGCAACAAACAAAGCAACATACCAACCAATCAACAAACCAACCAACAAACCATTAAACAAACAAACCATTAAACAAACAAACCATTAAACAAACCAACCAACAAACAAACCAACCATCAAACCAACAAACAAACAAACAAACAAACCAAAAAAATTAACCAAAAAACAAACCAACAAACAAACAAACAAAAATCGCTACCATAAACGTAACCTCCTTGGCGGAGGTAAAAATAAGCAAATTATCAATTCACTTTACGAGTAAATTTACAGTTTGTAGATTTATTAAAAGCCTGTTGCCACGGAATGGCTAACGCTCGAAACCGGCCAGCTTATGAATAAGCTTTTCAAGGCAGAGTTTATTAGACCACCCACTACACTTATACTCGTTTGATGGGTTTTACAAAAATCTATAGACGTCCGTTACCGTGTAAATTGTAAATCTCGAGGTTGAGAAGAACATTGTCATCTTTGTATAATGCACTAGTCAGTGGAAAGGTCCGCACCCTCATACCCTGGGAATAGCGGGGCATTAGACCAGGCAAATTCCCTGCTAAGCGGGGCAATTTCTTATGTCAAAACCTCATTTTTGTACTCCGCCCTCGAGGCAAATCACAAATGCACAAAGTTGACCAAAATTAATTTATTTCAAGAATTGTGCCTTAAATTGAACTCTTACAAAAAACTATTTCAATGTCTTCACAAAATAGATGAAACAATCATGGTTTGCTCTACTCCTCTTGGTAAGACATAGTTCCGTGAACTTTTCTCTGGACATGTAAATGAATAAACTGGAACAAAGTGATTCAAGCAACGCATCAATACAAAACAAGTTAAAAATACACCCAAAATTGTAAATTTGGCAATAATTTCCTTTAATCACAGAATTGGATAATACCACTCCTAAAAAGTAATATCAATTAAAGGGCTTAGCTATGTCCTAGCACGAACTAGAGTAAATACTAGTTTATTTATCTATTTAATTGCACAACATCTAATATTGCTTATTGCATTCAATGCTCTAATTGCAACAAGTTATATATCGGCGAAACTGGCCGTCTTTTAGGTGATCGCATCAGAGATCACCTTTATGACACACGTATACAAGAATGATCTATCTGAACCTCCTTCTACCTGTAGTGGCTTACCTCCTCTCACTGGCATTATGTCTAGCTGTACAACATCTCGGAGATGTGACTGTTTGGCTTTGCGACCAAAGGTATTGACCGCAAGCCACTCCTTTCTAAAAGGCCTCAACCCCACGATTGTGACAGCATTTACCGTTACGAAAGACTTGTGACTCGCTGAGTCAAACAATCTTCTAAATCTTCCACTTTCTACCCCATTTAACATAGCCTGGGCGGTCTGCATTGCTACTCTCCCCCCTATACCAATGTGTACATTATTTACTACTCGGGTAGTGCTCTCTGTATCTGTACGCCTACTCTCCCCCTGTGAAGTTGGGAGAACTTCACACAAGGCAGTATGGTGTTTACCATTGCAATGCTTACCAACTACTTGGGTGTTACAATCCTTAACTCTATGGCCTTTGAATAAGCAATTGAAACATCTACCAAATTTACTTACTAGCCTTTTTCTTTTTTTAGCATCTAGTACTTTGGTACAGTTCTCGTGTGGGTGGGTACCCATGCAAATGCACAGTTCTTGTCTTTGTTTACCAGCAAGGCACTCGAGCTACTTTGGTCAAAGGTTCTCCGCTGTTTCGATTGCTGCGTTCGGGACATCTGGCATTCTTTACGTAATTCAATCTCCTTTTCCATGGCAGCTAGAAGGTCTTTCATACTCCACTGGAGGTGGTCTTGACCTCTTGTGATGGTCAGCCGTACGGTTTCTGGCAACTTGTCCAGAATGGAGGGAACGACGATACACGCATACGACAACTCGTCCACTTCCAACAGTCCTAAGGTTCGGTGGTGCGTCTCTACTTTGTTGAAAGGGTCCTAAGCCTTGTTGTGTCTTTTTCATTGTAAACTGGTGCCACCCTTAACAGTTCACTAATGTGTGCCCTCTGAACGGCAGTCTTCTTGCCGAACTGACGATTCTTTAAAACATTCAATGCGGCCTCGTAATTTGCCGAAGTCAGGGCAAACCCAGCGATTGCTGAGCTTGCGGGCTCAGTTACCATGCTTCGCAAATACGAAAATTTATCCACGTCGGATAGCGTCTCGTTCTTGTGGATGGAATTTTCGAAGGAGTCCCAGAATTCTTGCCACTCATAAACTTTGCCAGAAAATTTCTTGAGACGGAGTTTGGGCAGTTTTACTTTCACTGACTGCTGTGTTGGCCCAAGGAATGAATCGTTGTTCGCATGGACTGGACTGTGAACTATTAAAGGACTCTCGGCTGTTGGTACTGGCGAGGCTGGCGGTTCTGGAACAGGCTTTACCAACTGCTCGAGTTCACTCAGTCTGGCTTTTACTTTTGCTCTTATTTCCCCACTTTCTTCGATCTCTTTGACGAGGACTTCGTCTTCCACGTCTTCTTTCTCCTGCAACAAGTTTAGGATGTCTTAATCAAGCTCGGTGAGGTTGTCCAACTGCTCAGCGAATGACGCACTGATTTCTAGGGCTCTTTTCTTGGCTTCTGGAGTGCCATCTTTAATACATTTCTCGGCTTCCGGTAGTAGTTTGTTGACATACAATCGATGTCCCCTTCGGACTTGCATTTTCTTCTTCAGATTATCTGCCATTTCGTCGTCCTTCGTCGGAGTGAATCCGTGAGAGATAAATAAAGAGGTGTTTATATAACGATGTAAAGCAAGATAAAGCAATGAGATAGGTCTGTAAAAACAAAAGGATGAAAAATGTTAAAAAGACAAAAAGGTTCCGGGACAACAGAAGGTTAACAGAAAGTGAAACGTTCATTTATCCCGTGGGGATTAAGAGTGTTCAAAGCGTGAATGAGTCGCATTTCTTTAGTTTTGCGACAATCGTTGCCGCCATTTTTATTACATAGACCCCAGTGGAATACCAGGATAATGACAATGATTTCTTTGATATCTTATGAAAGATAAAAATGGATACCTTCACTGGATACCAAATTTTCTTCAGTGTAGAAATCCTAGTATTTCATAGGTGTCTATATAATAAATCTCCTTTTAAAAAAAACAAATGCAGCCAAAGGGTTTTTTGAAGTTTGAATGTTGTGGAATAGTCTTAAGTTTCAATTTAAGTCGTAATACGTACTTTGTTTTAAAACAAAAAACACTGTCTACTCATTAGAACTAAAAAATTGCACAGCAATTGTACAAGAATAATGTATCTGACTGCATACGTTTGGTTTGTTATATAAACATTTGCAATTTATAGTTTACTTTTGGAGTAGAAGAAGTTTACGCATCACGCAGTTCACACGCAAAGCTATACCTGCAAATTTTTTTTTTTTAAAAAAAAATTGATGGAAGTAGTAATTATTTTCCTTGAAAGCTGGAAAACCCCGCACTTCCTGTCAAATTAAGAAAAACAGCTTGGAAGATTATCGAAGAATATCAAGAAGCAGACATTAAACGCGTTCGAGGTATCTGATATTTGTTTCACGGCAAGGTTTGCGGTGTTTTCCGCGACAGAAATCTTTAAAAATCGTGTGGCAAGTTATTTTATGTCAAGCGATGGCCATTCAATTGAAATCAGACACAGTTTAAAACCTACAGAGCTTAAACAAATATGGTTTAGTGTTTTATTTAAGTTTGCAGATTGCATGCTTTTATCTGACTTCCAATCCTAAAAATGCTCTGGTGATAGCCCATGAAGCTATTGCTGTTCGCCGGCCCTTATCTGAAACCCTGGCGCAGTTATAATAGTGTGCATTCTAATAGGGGACTCCATTTTTTTTAAAGTAAAATCTGCATGGTATTTAAATTTTGGAATTTTTGTTTTTATCTCTACTATTTCTTAAAACAGATCCCCAAAAAATATGTCTGGAGAATAGACCTGTCTAAAACGGAGTGTTACTGGCAAGGTGAGTTTACAGGGCAGAATTACATCAGCCACGTAGAATGTGTTTTTTTGGAATCGGTTGCTTAAAATGTAAGGCATGTATATTGTGAAACTAGTAGTGATAAGAGCGAAGAAGAAGAAGAAGAAGAAGAAGAAGAAGAAGAACAACAACAACAACAACAACAACAACAACAACAACAAGAAAGAAAAAAGGAAGGCATAACAAGGAAGAAAAGTGGAAGAGCAACAAAAGTAAAACCACCAGGAAATACAAGTGGAAAAGGAAAAGGAACGGCAACAACAACAAAAGGAAGAAGAAAAGAACAAGAAAGAAAAAGAGGAACAACAACAAAAGGAAAAGTAAGAAGGGGAGGAGTAAAAGAGGAAGAACAGCAACAAAAAGAGAAAGAAGAGGAGAATGAAGTAGAAAATAATATAAAATGAGCCAATACACGATCTAGGGGCGGCTAGCAATAAAATAGATGAACTAAATGATGCATTTAATAAGAGCAAGCTCAAAATCAAGTTTGTTTTGTGACATTAGGTCAAGAAAGATATACAGATATTTTGATGGCTTTGTATACACACGTGATGATTGAAAATCATCAGTGAAATAATGTCTTAAAAAGATGTATTTTGATTGTAGTTTTAAAACAACCTGTAACTTGGTCAGGTCATGCATAGCAGCCTGAAAGGTTTTATTTTCGAGTGTTCCATGGCCAGATTTTCATTTTTTTCTATTAAACTGTTAACTTAATGTGAGCTTGCAGATCTGCAAGGACTTCATGTCTTTTTTATGTGTAGCAGGCAAAAATGTTCAGAAATGTGAGCTCTTAAGTGTAAATCGTGACAATAAGAAGTTGTTTGGATTCCTCTTAGTTTTTTTAACAGTCGAAGAAATGATACTGTCAGATCTACATTAGCACTCTCCAGGAAAAATAACTGAATTTCTTTAGTTACCAAACAGTCGTAGTAGCAGTGTTTTTTTCCTTAATATTTTATTGATGATTTGTCTTTACAAATTAAATCTTCCAGGATGGTTCAAGAACATGTCACAGTTGTTCCTAAGCTGCCCTGTTCCCAAGCTGCTGCTCTTAGCAGGTAAAATCAGATAGTTAGTTTTATATTTATTTTGTTTTCCCAGTTGGGAACATCTTATGTGCTGAGGCCTCCCTGGAGCAATGCCATATTTAATTCGTTGAACTCAGCCAGGTCGGTTCCTTCACGTTGTCTCTGGCTATCCAGCCTTTCTTTTAACCAAGGGAGTTCCCAAAAATCCTAACTTAAAGAAAGCCCTTCATCTTACCTGGCAAACTTCTCTGCAACTAGTTGTTATCTTGAAGAGCTTGCTTTTGAACCGGCCCAGACATTCTGAGACAGACGTTGTGAAAAACAAGGACTCGTTACTTGAATGCTTTCTGAGCCATTTAGCTTGCTGCATACAGATTTAGCCGTAAGTGTTTGTAGAGTAAGTTATTGGTCCTGAGAATGTACTCCCTTTGCTCGGTCAATATTTAGTACCTAGTTCCTTTTAAATTTTGTAGTAAAAGCAACGTTTTTAAGTTCAAATTTAAAGTTTATATATCAGTTGCGGGTTTTTTTTGTATGTATAAAAATGATGTCCTTATCCTTCTAATGGTAATGGCAAAAAACCAATTCGATTACAAAGTTTTTTCATGGTGTAATTTGCGTTTAAAATTTTGAAATATCACTTCCGGATTCACCTTGACCGAGCAATTGGGGGCTGGTAACTAGCATATTGTTTCCTGATGACGTTAAAAGCAGAATTTACTTGTGAGAGAACGGTCCTGTTTTTAAATATCTGTTCCATTTTCTTGCAAAATATGGTAGCGAGGTGTGTTTTAGCTACGTAAATTGAACAGATATATAGAATCAGGACCGGACTCTCACTACTAAGTTCTGCTTTTGACGTCATTGACCAGAAAATAGTATGGTAGTTACCAGCCTCCCATCACTCGGTCAATGTGAATCCAGAAGTGATTTTTCCAAACTTTAAACGCAAGTTACACAATGAAGAAAAATTTTAATCGAATTTTTCTTTTGCCATCACCATTAGAAGGGTAAGGACCCTTTATACATAAAGAACCCACACCTGATATAATTTATATACTTTACTATTATACTAATCATAAGGTAAGCTAAATCCTTTACAAGGCTTGTGGTCCATGGAGCCGGCGATTATCGCCGGTTTCTGTAGTGTTCAGCGGATGAGAGTCTTTGCCTCCCTCTGGATGGGACACTAATCCGTCACAGGTTAGCTCCCAGCAGACACTGGTACTCATTTACTTATCCCGGAAGGATGGAAAGCTGAGTTAGCTTAGAAAAGAAGGTTGCACAAATATTTGAATCTTGGAAAAGCCCGAGGATCGATCCAGCGACCTTGTGGCTAGAAGGCAGAGATTTTACCAAATGCACCAATCACTCACGCCCATACTAGGTTTGAATTGGCTTCTTTGGGCTGGACTTTCGAGCAACACAAGGTATAGAGTACCAAAGTGATGACTTCTCAAAAATTGGATTTGTGAAATCACTAATTTGGTTGTAATATTCAGAAAGAACAATGAAATATGCTTCCGAAATTTAGCATTTTGCTACCAATCAGTGATGACAATTGCCACGGTTATGCTCTGATGACCCCATACAAATCCTTTTAAATTTAGCTTGGTTCCTAACGGTAAAAACCATGCCATTTTAGAAGGATTTGTTTGGCGGCATGAGAGCATAACTATGGTAATATCTCGCTGACAATTTGCACCAATATGATGATTTTTAGCAAGGATACGTTTTTAGTCTTGATCGCTCGGATGATCTCAACAAATCCCATAAGTTCACAAATTTTAGTTTTAGTGAAGTCACACTTTGCCACTCCATTAAACTGAGCTGTTTTATCTCCAGAAAATGTTTTCACTAATTTCAAACTATATACTTAATAAATGTTCTGAAACTCCATTTGTATAAACCTGGGGCCGGTTCGTCAAAACTCCGATTAACTTAATCCTGGATTAAGACAAAATTCAAAGAATAATTTTTTCATAAGTAAAGCTTAGTGATGCTTACAAAATACTGTTCAGTTTTACCAGTAAAGAAACACGTTAAATCCAAAATTCCAGCCCAAAGCAAGTTATAGAAGGTAGGAAACAGGAACATGGATTAAAAACTTAACCCTGGGTTAACACTAATCGGGTTTGGAGGAACAGGGCCCTGGTGATAATTGATAAAGTTCACTTGAAATGTAAAGATACATAAAATGTTACAACCATTTCTACTATCTTCTTTTATTATTTTTATGAAGATAGAATTTTTTTAACTCGGGTTCGATTTCCGGCCGGACCAACACTCAGGGTCTTAAAATAATTGAGAAGAAGCTGCTGCATTTGCTCTAATATCTGCAAATGGTTAGACTTTTCGCGTCTTCTCAGATAAGGACGTTAAACCGTAAGCCCTTGGAGACATATCTCTGTGTTAAAGTGTTTGTGTCTGTCATGTATAGGTCTCCATCCACCTTAGAGTGGTAGAGATGGTATCCCCAGTTAGTAGGCCTTTAGGCCAGCTATAAGACTTGACACCAAAATAAAGACATTATTATTGTTATTATCATCATCATCATCATCATCATCATCATCATCATCATCATTATTATTGTTATTATTATTATTATTATTATTATTAATGTTATTAATTATAAGTTATTTCCAAAGATAAGCCTGGAAATATTAGGCCCCATCGTGAACCTGCCTCCTCAACAATTCATAAGATTGTTTCTTTACGTCACTGCTAATAACCACGCTCTAAACTAAATCACAGAAGTTAAAACTACGTATGAAACAGTTGGCATCACTTTACATCATGTACACTGACTGAGTCCTGTTTCCCTACAGGTGTTGATAGGTTAGACAGAGAGCTGACCATTGGACAAATGCAGGGTAAGAAGATGCAACAGTTTCTAGTCGTCCGTGTGAACTATTTCAACTAGCTCTCAAAACGTTTTCCCTTTTTTAGCGTGGTAAAACATTTTAGTTTACTTTGTACTCCGTCTTACAAGAAAACCGCTGTCTAGATCTGTTATGAACGGACATTCGCGTGATAATCAAACACAACCACCATTTCCAGTGTTTCTGATACAGAAGGCGAGTTCATCTAAATTTAGTTAAACATCCTAACACATCACATTTCATTTGAATTAAACATGAGAAGAAAAACAGGAATAATTACAAGTCGTATCTAATTAATATACTAGTAGTAATCAAAGATTAGGCAAGTGCGTTCGAGGCATTTCTATTTTGTTAAGAATTGACTGAATAAAGTAGCCAAATAAAAAAAAAAGCCGAGTTTGCGTTCTAGCTGGTTGAAGTTTTCGAAATTACTACAGTTTTTCTTACGATATCACCCTTTAGCCCGACAAAGTTAGGCTTCCTTCCAAAAGACCCTGAAATGCTATGGCATCGAGCTACGGTCTCTCGCGGGATGTCGCCCTTTAGCCCGACAGTATCCAGGCCTCTACGACTTTAAACTGGCTTGCGATAACATGAAAGAGAGGCTTCCTTCCAAAAGACGTGATGATGATGATGATGATGATGATGATAATGATGATGAAGTTAACGATGATGATGGTGATGATGATGATGATGTTAACGATGATGATGATGGTGGTGTTAATGATGATGAAGACTAAGAATATATAGAGAATGATGAGTTTAATTACGAAGAAGATTACGAGGATAAGGAAGATGTCACGTTGGTTGTAGTGATGGTGATCACATAGTGAATGTTTTATGATTCTGTTTGTTTAGCGAAATTAGTGAAACTAATATTAACAAGGTTGGAATTTGCGTTAGATCGCTAATCCTTGCCTTAGTAGAAGTTATAGGGGAGACTAGTAAACCTTTATTTAAACTTGTCCAAGTGCCTATAATATAATGCCCCCATTCAAAATCAATTTATGTTGGGTTCTGCTTAAAATTGACTTTCTGTGGTACATATGGAAAAAAAAGAAAGAGCTTTGTATTAGGTGGTGCAAAGGCACATGTCGAAAGCTAATGGCTGGTGCTGTAACGTAAGTGAAAAAAAGTTTGGACAGTCTTGAAAAAATGAAAGGTAATAGTTTTAAAACTGAGGAGTTACTAGTCCGAAATTCAAGTGAAAATCATTTCAATTTCTTTCTCTGATTTGATATAACATTTTTGTGTTCTAGGGAAATTTCAAATGCAAGTTTTAACACAGTGCGGTCACTGCGTCCATGAAGATGCTCCGGACAAAGTAATTAAAGTTTTAATTGTTGTTACTTATTTTGTAACATTTGTATTTTTTATATTTTGTTTGAGTTAAGAAAAGTCTAAGATAACAGTCTCTTTATGAGTATTAATGAAAGAGTAATGCATGTGGGAAGTGGCTCAAATACAGGAGCGTAGCCAGCATCCAAATCACCAAAAACAGTTTAGTAATTGATTAGTATCGCAGTAAAGTCGCTCTAAAAACTGACATAGTGAAGGATCGAGACACCCCTGGAACCCCCCTCCCCGCCCCTCCTGGCTATGCACCTAAAATAATATTCATTCAGTAAAGCTACCACATACGTGCTAGTAGCTAAACTGAAGCCACGAAAATGGGCACTAAGACCACTTTAGTAGCGGTCTTCACCTAAAATCTACCATGAAAAAATCGGTAAGCTTGAATGTCAGCAGCCATTGACAGTTATTTCAGCTTTTTTATAGGCCTCGTCAGCATGGCATAGCTAGCAAACAGACTCGGGTTCCCAGCAAAGATAATAAGTAGAAGTAAAAGCGTAATGCATGTGGGATGTGGTTTAATGGTCAAACAACTAAACTAAACACTTACCGTTTGTGCACCACATACGTGTTAACACGTGCGAGAACGTCAAACAAGCCTACATGAATTCATTCATCATCATCTGTAATTCTTAGATGACCCCCCTAACCATGCAAGCCCTTCCAACGGACTTTTGATTATTTTCAGCGCTATACATTTCACTTGGCGGGCGTGGTTGGCGCAGTTGGAAAGATCTCTGCCTTCCGACCACAAGGTCCGCAGTTCGATCCCCGGCTCTGCCGAGATTTGAACTGATTTGTGTGACTTTCTTTCTCGCCTAAGCCAACTCAGCTTTC